>CM038673.1:723717645-723815145 GCA_021605145.1 Aegilops bicornis
AGGCCCAGCTTCGCCGCTTGGCTGGTTAAATTGGTTTTAGTACCGTTGGTGGCTCCAACCGTACTAAAGGCTCTATATATATGACACTTACGAAAAATCAGTTATCTCGCCGCTGCTTGCTCCACTTCTCGCGAGAGTTCGATTCGCCGACGCCGCCGACGCCGCCGCTGCGTTGCCGCCGCCGCTTTCGCCGCTTCGCTGCCGCTGTCCTCGCCGCCGTTGCCGCCGTTGCTCGCGCTGTCCGCTTAACGCCGCCGCCGTCTGCTGTTGCCGCTGTGGTCCTCAGACGCCTTCAGATCACAAGGCTGGCGCTTCTATACGCCGCTTCGCACTGCACGCCGCCGCACTATACGCCGGCGCCTGGCCAGACGACGGGCGACAAGCACGGGCGCGCATACACACACATACACACACATATATACACACATACACACACTACACACATACACACATACACACACTACACACATACACACATATATACACACATACACACACTACACACATACACACACACACATTTTTTTACTTATTTTCTGTTTTCTGTTTTCTGTTTTTTAGAAAATTTAGTTAGATATTAATTAGCTAGGTATGTGAGATTTGAACTAGTTGAATAATTAATATAACTAGTTTATTTTTAGTAAGAAAAATGTCGAACTAGTTTATATATTTAGGAATATGAGATTTGAACTAGTTCAATAATTAATATAACTAGTTTATTTTTAGTAAGAAAATTTAGTAAGTGCTTAGTATAGCTAGTTTAATAATTAATATAACTAGTTTATTAATATAACTTGTTAATGAGTTTTTTTGTTTATTTAATTTTTTATATATTTTGAGTTTATATAAATTATTCTATTTTGAGTAAGTACTACATTATTCTATTTATAGTAAGTGCTTAGTAGTTGAACTAGTTGAAGTAGTTTATTTTTAGCAAGAAAATTAATAGAACTAGTTTCTTTTTTAGTCAAGTTGGAGAGCACTATATGCAAGGCATATGCATATGATTAGTTGAATAATAATGATCTAATTTAGTCTTTGAATTATGAACGTATAGGAAATGTCATCATCGGACGAAGAAAGTCTCCTGGTGCGATCGGTGCCACGACGATCGAGGTGAGTGCGACAGGCCTCACCGGACGATGGTCGGCGCTCAAAGATTAAGCTCGAGGAGACTTTCAAGTTGAAACGTAATTTTCATCTTTTACAATTCGAGTATAGTTTTTTTCATAATTAAGCATGACTTCAACTATTTCAACGTGTAATTTTCATCTTTTACAATTCGAGTATAGTTGATCCCATGCCATGCAAGACGCTATGTCTTGGAGAGGATGGATTTTGAAGACCATGAAAATTTTGAAACGAAGAAAATTCACCTAAGGACCCATCATGATGTGGATTTTGAAGTAAAGTTGTATAATGCTGAGAGCGTGAATCCATTTTGGTTGCAAAATTGGGAAGCATTTTGCAAATTGTATGGTTTTGATGAGGGTATGTTTGTCACCATGGATCTTGATGATCCTGAAATCGAGCAAGACAATATGGACATTTGGGTCCTTGTTGATACTCCTCCAGTTCTACCGCTATGTGAGTTTCTCAAACATAGTTAATTATTAATAGAACTTATATTGTTCATTTCAAAATAGTTGACAGCTTATTTCCATTGACAGCTTATTTTGAAGTATCAAAGAATGTCCAGAATATGGTAGATAGAACTTACTACACCGATGGCTCTGAGTTAACTTACAAGGAGAAAACTCATCTGGTTGGATTTTGTAATGATATTGAGAATTACAATATATACAATCGAACTCCTCAACATTATGGTCAATACGTGCCACTAGTGCACGTGTTGAACTACGGTAACTACCATGGAGATACCCTGGTAAGTTTTTTTTTTACTATTACGACATACGTGCATCTTTTTTGCGTATTTCTAAAACTAGTACATCATTGCTAATTACGGGTTATTACTATGTTTTTCAACAGCTTATCCCAGAGAATTGTGTGCCTCATTTGATGTATCGTAATGGCGGCAGTGTTCGTGGTTTTGAACATATATCCAGGTCATCCTACTTAATCTCAACTGTTCATACCGGATTTCTAAAAGAAGTGGAGACATGACAATCAAAGGATGGAAAAATGTATGGACAGTCGTAAGGAGCTTCTTGAAGCAAAAGGAAGCGAGGCGCAAGAATTGGAGACAGGATGATCTCCATTCTTCATAATGGAGAGTCAGGGTCTATATTGTTTTATGCTATTTTACCTTAAGTGTGTTTAGGTCCGATCCTACCTGATACTGATAATCATGTGCTAAGAACAATTATGTAGGGTTGGGTTCGATGACTATGAGGATGATGATCGTATGACTTATTATTAATAACGGTAGAAGTTGTATGATGATGCTTGATTAATTAGCTAATAGGACTTGTTATTATATATGATGATGTATGATGCGAGCATGCATGAGTTATTATATATATATATCTCATGGTGAAACGAAAAAGAATTAAAATAGAAAATACAAAATTAAATGAAAAGAAATCATAAAACCAAAACCCCCAAACATTTTAGTATCGGTTGGTGTTACCAACCGGTACTAAAGGGCTCCCGCCCTGAGCTGGCTCGTTACATGGTGGTTTCTTTAGCACCGGTTCGTGCTGAACCGGTACTAAAGGGGGGGGGCCTTTAGTGCCCACATTTTAGTGCCGGTTCCTAAACCGGCATTAAAGGGCCTTACGAACCGGTGCTATTGCCCGGTTCTGCACTAGTGAGGGATGACCCAAGTCCACTAAACACATCCCGAACTTGAAGTGCCTAACTAATATCCTTGCTCAGGACACACACAAGATCTAACGCCGCTGGCACCTCCGCGGCCGTGAAGCCCCTGTAAGTAAAACAACCAGCTCCACCGATAGCACCCAATTGGAAGCCGCTCCCCACGCCTCTTCGTTGTGGTCATTGTTGCAGAAGACCTTGCCGATGTAGCCACCCTGGCAGCCGCTCCTAAAGCATCGTACAATCCTACGCAGCTAGTACGTGACAACAGGGAACTGAAGCCCCCATCGGAGCCAGCCCCGACGGCCGGGATGCCCGAACAGTTCCCCATGCCTGCCATGCCCATGAAGTGGGTTTTCTCGCCAACCATGCATGTGTTTGGTTGGAGGGATAGCCACCCAAGGGACAGGGATAGCCATATTTAGGGTGGATACCACATGTTTGGTTCATGGACGAGGTTGGACGAGGCAGGACATGGATAACTAGATGCTAGGAATATTTGTCAAAAATCCGGCTCTGCGCGCACGGGAAAATCTCGCGGACACGGGCAGCCGGGCTCGCGCCAAAACGTTTTCGGCCCCGCCCACCTCTCCAAAAAGGCCCTGCCCACCTCTCCAACCCTATCTTTCCCCCCTTCCTTCCCTCAAATCTCTCGTCTCGTCCCCCGTCTGTACCGACAGCTGCAAATCGAATAGACGGCCGACGGATCTCAAGGTCAGTGCATTGGCGCTATCTTCTTCCTATCCTTAGTCCTCCGGCGGCCACAGCCGGTGATGGGTGGAGCAGCGGCGGCTGTCGCAGCTGGGCGTGGTGCCGACGAAAGCCGTAGCTGGGCGTGGCACGAGAGGTAGATGCAGGGGCGGCGCAGGAGATAGAGGCAAGGGCAGTGCGGCAACAGACCTGCCTCACGCGCGGGCATCAGATGCAGGAAGCAGGCAATCTGCACAGGCGTGCTTGCGGACATGAGCTGCTGCTAGTGGTGTGAACATGTGTGTGCTGTGTGCTTGCATACAGGAGCAGCTGGGCATGTTGCTGGGGCTGTACATGGTGCTGCTGGTGTAAACTTGTGTGTGGTGTGTGTGTGTGCTGATGTTTGATTTGTTTTTCATACAAGAGCTGAAAGGGGGACGGCAAGGTTGAAGTCAGGGGCTACATCTCCCTCTGTTCTTTGATTTTCTCTCCAAGATCAGTGGTAACTTGATTACTTGTAAAACCAAATGCTCCTCGTATGTACTGGTTGACTGATATTGTGCATGATAAGTTGTTTTTGTTAAAGTAATACTATTTGTAATTGATGAAGTAATGTGATTTGTACCGGGAAGTGAATTTTGGTTTTGAATTTTGTTTTTGGAGAAAATGTTCAAAATATGATACGTAATATGACCGGGAAGTTTGAAATAGTTTTTCAAAATTTCATCACACTCATGAACATGAACAAAGTCCTAGACATCAATAAGGTTTAATAGGATTGATATGATAGATATATTAACAAGTGCCTGTTAAGTGAGCTGGTGCTGGGGTTGGATAGAACTGAGAAGTTAAGCATGCTTGGGCTGGTGTAGTGTGAGGATGGGTGACCTTCCGGGAAGTTTGACCACGGAGTGCGATTTGACTAGAGATTAAGCATATTGACCCGAGATTAAGCCATAGTGACCCGAGATTAAGAAAAAACAAAAAAAAATCTAAAAAACATTTGAAAAAAAATATTTCTGAAATTTTTTTTGAATAAAAATCGTTAGTAATGGCGCACTTCTATGTGGTGCGCCATTACTAACTCAGATAGTAATGGCGCACTTCTAGGCATAGTAATGGAACACTATGTGGTGCGCCACTATTATCTGGGATACTAATGGCGCACCAGAGGTGCGCCATTACTATTTGTTACTAGTGGCGTGTTAATAGTGGCGCACCTATAGAGCGCCATTAATAGCAAAAACTGGTGCGCTACTAACGGCCTTTTTTCTAGTAGTGGTAGAGTAGGTCCCAAAATATAGATTTCTTCTTCCACATGGGTGCACGTCCCTCAGCGTCATTCGGAACAGATAGTCCGCCGTGACCCTTTCCAAAGATGACTTTTAAATCATTGACCATAGCAAGTGCGTGATCACCGGTACGCATGGCTGGCTTCTTCCGGTGATCTTCCTCGCCTTTGAAATGCTTGCCTTTCTTTTGACATTGATGGTTGGTCGGAAGAAATCGACGATGCCCCAGGTACACATTCTTCCTACATTTGTCCAGGTATATACTTTTGGTGTCATCTAAACAGTGCGTGCATGCGTGGTATCCCTTGTTTGTCTGTCCTGAAAGGTTACTGAGAGCAGGCCAATCATTGATGGTTACGAACAGCAACACATGCAGGTCAAATTCCTCCTGTTTGTGCTCATCCCACACACGTACACCGTTTCCAATCCACAGCTGTAAAAGTTCTTTAACTAATGACCTTAGGTACACATCAATGGTGTTGCCGGGTTGCTTAAGGCCTTGGATGAGAACTGGCATCATAATGAACTTCCGCTTCATGCACAACCAAGGAGGAAGGTTATAGATACATAGAGTCACGGGCCAGGTGTTGTGATTGCTGCTCTGCTCCCCAAAAGGATTAATGCCATCTGCTATTAAACCAAACCATACGTTCCTTGCGTCACCTGCAAACTCCTCCCAGTACTTTCTCTCGATTTTTCTCCACTGCGACCCTTCAGCGGGTGCTCTCGACTTTCTGTCTTTCTTACGGTCCTATATATGCCATCGCATCAACTTGGCATGCTCATTGTTTCTGAACATGCGTTTCAACCATGGTATTATAGGAGCATACCACATCAGTACAGACCACCGCTTTCTTTTTCTTTGGACTGAAGACTCGCCTGAGTTGGCAGGAACCGTCTTCCTGGGGCGCTCGCCGTCAACATCACCAGGGTCATCTCGTCTTATCTTATACCGCAATGCACCGCATACCGGGCATGCGCTTAAATCCTCGTACGCATCGCGGTAGAGGATGCAGTCATTAGGGGATGCATGTATCTTCTGCACCTCCAATCCTAGAGGGCATGCAACCTTCTTTGCTGCATACGTACTGTCGGGCAATTCATTATCCTTTGGAAGCTTCTTCTTCAATATTTTCAGTAGCTTCTCAAATGCTTTGTCAGGCACACCATTCTGTGCTTTCCACTGCAGCAATTCCAGTACGGTACCAAGCTTTTTGTTGCCATTTTCGCAATTGGGGTACAACCCTTTTTTGTGATCCTCTAACATGTGATCGAACTTCAGCTTCTCCTTATCACTTTCGCACTGTTTCTTTGCATCAACAATGACCCGGAGAAGATCATCATCGGGCACATCATCTGGTTCCCCTTGATATTCAGCTTTCCCCGTTGCAGCATCTTTAGCTTCCCCCATTTGCAGCATCACCGTATTCAGGGGCACATAGTTGTCATCATCTTCTTCTTCTTTGTTGTCTTCTATCATAACCCCTCTTTCTCCGTGCTTGGCCCAAACATTATAATGTGGCATGAAACCCTTATAAAGAAGGTGGGCGTGAAGGGTTTTAGAGTCCGAGTAAGACCTCGTATTCCCACATATAGGGCATGGACAACACATAAAACCATTCAGCTTGTTTGCCTCAGCCACTGCGAGAAAATTATTGACGCCCATAATGTACTCCGAGGTGCGTCTGTTACCGTGCGGTTCATCTCTGCGAACATCATGAATAGATAAGTGAGCAAATTAATAGAAGTTTATCATCACATTAAACCCAAAGTACATACATAGTTCTCATTAAACAACATATAGCTCTCCAGAGCATCTAATTAAACCATACATTGAAACTATGTAAAAAATTTCAATGCAACAACAAAAGCGATCATAACCGCAACCAAGGTAACAATTGATCCAACGGCATAATGATACCAAGCCTCAGTATGAAATGACATATTTTCTAATCTTTCTAATCTTCAAGCGCATTGCATCCATCTTGATCTTGTGATCATCGACGACATCCGCAACATGCAACTCCAATATGATCTTCTCCTCAATTTTCTCAATTTTTCCTTCAAGTAATTGTTTTCTTCTTCAACTAAATGTAACCTCTCGACAATAGGGTCGGTTGGAATTTCTAGTTCACATACCTCCTAGATAAAAAAATCTATGTCACGTTGCTCGGCATAATTGTCATAAACACTAAATGAAACTAATAGTTATAAAAGAATATATATATATATATATATATATATATATATATATATATATATATATATATATATATATATATATATATATACCATATCTGAATCATAGACAGGACGAGGGCCGACGGAGGCGGATACCAAAACCATCGCACTATATAATAACAAACAATAATAAGTAAGAAAACTACACAAGTTTATATCTGAATCATACATGTAAGAATTTTTTTTCTTTCAGAAAGAAGATAAGATCAAGAGGCTCACCACGGTGGTGCAGGCGTCGAGATCGGTGCGGGCGATCAACGGCGGTGAAGACGGGGACGGGACAGGACGGACCGCCAAACCTAGAGAAATCACGAGGAAAATGGAGCTTGGACAAGGAGCTTTGAGAGGAGAAAGCTTAAGTGTGGCTCAGGCATTTCATCGAACACCTCATGTGCATAGGAGGTGAGCTAGAGCAGAACACACCTCTCACACACCTCTCCCAAAAAACAGAGCACTCCACTGCTCTGCTCGCGGGCAAGGGGTATATATAGGCATATCATTGTGTCTCGGTTCGTGGCTGGAACCGGGACTAAAGGACACCCTTTGGTCCCGGTTCAAGCCACCAACCGGGACCAATGATGGTGGGCCAGGAGCAAGGCACATAGGTCCCGGTTCGAGCCTCGAACCGGGACGAAAGGTGCCAGATGAACTGGGACCAAAGCCCCACGATGGCCCGGCCAGCCCCCTGGCCTCACGAACCGTGACCTATGACCCCATGGGTCCCGGTTCTGGGCTGAACTGAGACTAATGGGCTGGCCCGGCCTGAACCAAAACCCTGTTTTCTACTAGTGTCTATGCACTTGTGTTTTACATATGGAAATGTTGAACTATGATGTGTATTGAAGTTAACATTTAGCTTGTACTACTAATGAGTTTGTTTGGGTATGATTGCTTCTTTCTACAAATGTTCTTGTATCATATTTGATTGCCTCATATTGAAAAATGAGCTAGCCTCACCCACCAACCAAACAGAAATATGGCTATCCCCAACCATGATCCATCCTTCTAACCAAACAAATATGGGCTAACTTTATCCACAAAACCAAACAGAAAAACTGGCTATCCCTATCCAGCTGGATAGGGATGCCCATATCCATCTTAACATCTCCCTCTAACCAAACACATCCCATGTCACCAAGTGCAGCCATCACGGTCATGGCGGTTGGCCATGGCTCTAGATTTTGTCGTGCTCGTGAGATACCAGCGCATTTGTGGTGTTGTGGAGCTTGAGGTTTAAATAGGGGGCGGAGGAGTAGGTACGATAGAGAGGCAGGGGCAGATGAAGGGTGTAAATCCGGTGCGAATACCATCATGAGGGGCAATCAAGAGAGTAAATTTCCTGCTTGGAGGCAGACGAAGTTCGGTTGATCGTGTTTCAGGACTGTGCTTATTTTTTTCCTAGAAAATGAAGATTGCCCTTCTAAATCTGGACTTGAGCATTTCAAATCTCAGCCTTGAAGAAGGCCCAGTGCATAACCATTCTGGTGCCGGTTGGTCGCGTGGAAGCCTGTATTCGATAGAACTTATTTTATACCGCAAAAGGCTTCGCGTCCTGCTTTATAAATAAAGCCACGACAAGATACAATCACACCAAAATGTAGATCCGTAGAAGAGAAAATAATTTCAACAAGAAAGAAAAAAGAGTACTAGCGATGAAGGGTGCAAATGAGATGCGAGTACTATTGCGAATGTGTTTTTAGCAATCAAGAGACTAAATTTTGTATGCTTGGAGGTAGGCGATATTTGGTGTTTCAGGACTGTGCTTTTTTCCTAGCAAATGAAGATTGGGCTCCTAAATCTGGACTTAAACAGCTCAAAGATCAGCATTGAAAAAGGGTCGGTGCCTAACCATTTTGGATGCCGGTTTATATGATTGGGTCCAAGCCCGTTTTCGAGAGAGTTTTTTCTATAGATGTCCAAATGCACCAGCCTACCTTTTTACTGCATGGGCACATGGTGGTCAGTGGTCACTGACGAGTACCAAGTTGAGAAGTGCTTTTCCCGTTTAATAAACGAGATTGGAGACTGAAAATTGTTGGCCCAGACCCGACGCCGAGTACTTTCCGACGACGGCGATGACCGACGACGAACGACGATGACGAACCAAGCTTGCTGACGAACTCGACGAATTGCTTTTACGCCGAGCTGCAACCGTGGTGCAAAGTTAGTCTCCAATATGCAATATGCACGTACACAACAGCCACCACGATCCTTCTTAGCTAGATCGATTCCGGCCGGAAACACACGTACATACACACACGATTGGATTGCCACAGGGGCGTATCGCTCCTGGTTCTTTATTGCTTCTCACGGTCTGGTTTACAACCTGGGGTACATAGGTATATATATTAGCAAACCTGGCTAATACTACTCCTACTCGGTGTATTATTAGAAAGCTACACGGACTCGTACAGGCACATATACTAAACCGGACACTAAACCGGATACTGCCAATGTACACGTCGTGGTTATTCCTAACAATCACCCCCCTAAATACGACGTCGTTATGTCACAGCTCGACGCTGACCCAAGCCTTGGTTAGGATGTCCGCCAGCTGATCATCCGTGCAACCGTAGTTGACCTTCGTCATCCCTTCTTCCACGCAATCCTTTATGTAAAGATACATTTTATCAATGTGCATGCTCCTGTCATGCCGCACTGGATCCTCACGTAGAAAAAACATAGACTCACTGTCAACGTTGAGCATCACTGGTTCCGGATCTTGATCCATGAGATCACCGTGTAGCCTCCCTAGCCACACACCTTGATACTCTGCTTCACTTGAAGTCAATGTCACCACTTTATACTTTCGTGATAGCCAACTTACTATGCTTCTTCCAAGGAAATATGCCACGCCCGAGGTACACTTACGGTCGTCAACAATCCTTTCCTTGTCACTACCATCGTAGCTTAGTAGTTTCACCATCTCCTTCTTGCTTAGCTCAAGGCGAGGTTCCATTGAAGCGACAACGTGATTGCAATCTTTCATGCCACGGCTTTCAAGTACCTTTCCTTGCATATGCCTCCCGGCATAGTGTGATCCCTCCAGCTTTTGATGTACCTCTGTCCCGAGGTTGCAACTCAAAAGGCCTAGATCATCCATCTTGAAAAGCTCCTTCATCTGTAGCTTGAACTTTGCAATCACCTCTTCATCTGCTCCAGTAATCAATAGGTCGTCGACGTAGATGCCAACTAGTAGACGATTTCTTCCTTCACCTCTCTTGTACATTGCATGCTCTAGTGGGGCTTTCTCAAATCCAAGAAAAATCATCGTCTGATCAAGTTTGATGTTCCACGCCCGAGAGCCTTGTCGTAGCCTGCATAAGACTTTGTGTAGCTTCAGTACCATGTGTTCCTCTCCTCTTTGATGAATCCCGTGGCTGATTCACATACACATTATTAAACCTTCTAACTCGCCATTCAAAACACGGATTTTACATCCATTTGATGTATCTTCCATGACTCCTGAATCATGAGAGCGATGAGTAGTCTCACCGATTCCATCTTTGCAACGGAACGAACACTTCTTCAAGTCCACACTTTTCTCTTGCACGCATTTTGGCCACTAGCCTTGCATTGTGCTTCACGGACCCATCGGCATCTTTCTTGATCATAAATTCCCACTTGAGATCCATGACTTTTTCATTGTTGGGAAGATCCACAAGCACCCATGCATTATTGTCGTGGATCGACCTCAACTCCTCTTCCACAGCGCCGACGCCAACACCACTTCAGATTCGCGTCCTCGAAATCCGCCGGTTCCCCGACGCATGCTAGACACCGCTGCCCACTCCTTTTCTTCTTTACCGGTCAAGCGTCCGGAGAGTTTTCTCCAGATATGGGTGTAACACCGGTTGTAGCATTACGGGTGTAGGTGATGGTATCTTTTCTTCCTGTACTATCGGAAGCGATGCAGGTGTCAACATGGCATCCTTTCCTGCGTACAAGCATGTAGACAATGGAGATCCTGATGCATGCTCATACATAGAACGTGGGCATGCATGCATGGCCTTTGGTGGGCCTCGTGGCTTGCTTAGACTGTTGCTGGCCAGGTTGCCAGCACTAACCAATGAGCCAAGCCCGTCACCTCCACGGCCTTCAGACACGCCTGCGCTTGAGCCTCCTTCTCCCTGTGGGCCACGCTCAACAGTCTTTTATGCCGAGCTGCAACCGTGGTGCAAAGTTAGTCTCCAATATGCAATATGCACGTACACAACAGCCACCACGATCCTTCTTAGCTAGATCGATTCCGGCCGGAAACACACGTACATACACACACGATTGGATTGCCACAGGGGCGTATCGCTCCTGGTTCTTTATTGCTTCTCACGGTCTGGTTTACAACCTGAGGTACATAGGTATATATATTAGCAAACCTGGCTAATACTACTCCTACTCGGTGTATTGTTAGAAAGCTACACGGACTCGTACAGGCACATATACTAAACCGGACACTAAACCGGATACTGCCAATGTACACGTCGTGGTTATTCCTAACAAAAATAGCCACCAAGCCATCACGTCTGAGACTGATTATGGACTGGAAGAAAACTGCAGAGTACACATATGTACAGTTGAACATGATATAATGGAGTCTGATCAACATGTCTTGTATTCAGTGTTGTTTTCTGTGCTCACCGAGAGGTCGCTCGAATGCCCAGTACGTTGGTCCAAGGTTAGGTCTTAGAAGGCACATACATAAACCTTGCACTAAATATATTCTTCCAACCCGCTGATCGTTTTCCGTGTGTGTGATAGGCTGGAATTAATTAGCTAAGCAAAGCTGCTGCTGTTGCTGTCTGTTGGAGAGAACAGGGTGACGCGTGGCAATGACATCCATGCTTCCTAGCCTCCACATAACAGAAAAGCTTAGGGATTATAATGTCCAACAAACCATCGCATGGTGAGGAAAACCATCACATAGAGAGTTTGAGACCAAACTTTGATTAAAAATGAAAGTACAAAGCGCAGGTATACGGCTGTTTTCCCCTCGTCTCTGGCGGCTGGAACCCTAGCCGCCGCCAGGAAAGGCCGATCTTCTAGCGCCGTCCTCTGGTGGCTCCCCTCCGCCGGGGACCTTGGTCGTCGGTGGTGAGGGGGTCGCTGGATCCACGCGTGTGAATCGCCTTTACTCTCTCATAGTATAGTTTTTTAGGTTGTTCATCATCTTTGCTTCGACGGGGACGATGATGGCGCTGAATAAAGAATCTTAGGATCCTTCCCTGACAAGGCCATCTGTCCTATGGTTGGGGATGGATTTGGAAATCAGTGTAGGGCAATAAGCACTACAACAAAAACAGTCACTAGACACGCTCAATTTCATACATAGGGACGTGTTGTTTCATCTCTAGGCAACTATAGAGCCGTTTTAGTGAAGCGTCCTTGGAGCGTATCCCCACGGACCGTCTCAACCTAGTAGACACGTTTGCCAAGCGTGTCTTACATGGCATGAGACGCTTTCTAGGGACGTTATTAATCGTGTCTACATGTAGAGACGTTATATTAGGCATGCCTCTATTACGTCTCTAGCCATAGACACGTTTCATTCGCCTCTTATAGTCGTCTCCAAGTATACATAAGTATCTTTATACAAATGGAATATTTTACTTCAAATATTATTTGATTTATTTCGAATTTGTTTCATCATTTCAAATTCAATCAACGTCTCTACTCATAGACGCATTTTATTTACATAAGCATCTTTATACAAATGGAATATTTTACTTCAATTACTATTTGATTTATTTCAAATGTGTTTCATCGTTTCAAATTCAATTACTATATCATGTCATGGCTGCACATGTAGATTGATCAAATAATATCATGATACGAAGGCATCATTCAATGTCATAGATGCATTTGCAAACATTAGCAACCTCAGGAACAATATCCAATGCATTAATTAGCAAGAATATTGTCTCCTCTAAAAGTACGTGGAGTTCCGAGCTGAATAATAGCAAACATTCATATGATACTTGCGTTGAGGCAAATAAATAGGAAACTATCTTATAGACTGGAACTATGTTTCTCTATGAAACTAAAATCTATACATAATCCATAATATTTGTTCATTCAAAGATAGATTCATCAACTGCTCCTGACTCATCCAGTGCACTCCCTTTTCAAATCCTAAACTACACATCTACTCCCAGCTCCTTTAATGCACTCCCTTTTCAAGTCCTCATCGCCCTAAAAAAGAGATGAACAACATTTACATGAACATATGTTTATAGAGAAGTGAAAGATAAGTGATTCTTTGATGAAATTATAAGAAATGTACCATACCAGTGCTTTGTGTCTATGTTGGAGTGGTCGGCTTAACTATGTTTCCCTAAAAATCACAAACATTGGTTATTAATAACATCATACACATGCAGATTGGAGCATACACAATGCTTGAATGGAAACATACTTACATGTGAATGAGGCCAAGCAATAACAGAACCAATAGCATCCCTTACTGTTTTTCTCTTTATTTCTCGAGTTCATTGAATACAACACGGTTGTAGGTTTATCTTGTTTTTCAAGAAATTAAACATTTGTTATTGATGAACCCCAGAAGATTCCATTTTACGCTGAAAAGAACAATTTCACAAAGAACTAGACCAACTATCTATTATACAATCATTGTCATTTGGATATTAGCCTATATGTACCTGCTTAGTGACTGGTGATGACCACATAGCTTGGTTGCATTGCTATTTCCAGCATGAGCATTCTGCAATTAGATAGGAATACGCGTGAATGGAGATACATGATCAGCTATAATCAAGAACGATAATTTTGAAGATTTCTAATACATGCACTAAGGAGCCTTATTCTACATGTACTTTCGGTCTACACACCTTGCTATCAAATTAGATTAAAGTCTTACTACAAAATTATGTATTGTGAAAACTAAACATGAATGCACAATGCAAACAAATGAAGTAAACATTATGTAAATTTATACATCAAATACATAATTCACCTAATATTCAAGGTCCAGGTGTTCCTCAACATCTATGCAAGGTTTCCATAAAAAAAGAACACCTATGCGATGTTGATATTTTATTACTACTCATGTATCAATTCAAAAGTAAGTAATTATTTTCTTTGAAAACGGGATCTCTTAGAGCAGCAATGATATGTGTGTGACTAACTTGTGGTTCCAAAGGGCCAAATTGTGTTATTGTTGTATGCAATACAATTTTTAATTGCTTGCACTACAACACGGATGATATTCTGAGGTATTCTAAATCTCCTCCAGAAGACATAAAAATGCCTTCGAACGCTTTTCTATAAAATGCTAGAAAAGGTCGAGAAGGGACGCCGGAGAATATATGGCATTCTGCGGCGGTTTAAAATCGCCTAAAAAGCTCCGCTGTTCTAGGGTGTTTCCTTAGAATGCCGTATTAACTTGTTAGTGCAAAATCCTATTTCTTTGCCAGGCTACGGCAGGCCTCCTGGTTGTATCTCAAAATCTGAAACTGTACCCCATCCATTCCGCCTTGTGTGGTTGCTCAAACTCTGAAAATGTACCCCATCCATTCCATTTTGTTAACCCTATATGGCCAACTGTTAGTCGCTACGCCGTATGCAACTGACATAGTTCACGAGTATATGTCATTTCTGAATCTCTACCCATGATTCCTCCTTTTAAATATGTCATTTCTGAATCTCTACCCATGATCCCTCCTTTTAAATATGTCCAACTCTTACTCCGTAAGCAGTATGGGACTAAATTTAAGCTACCTAATGTCGCATGAAAGCAAAAAGCAATATATCAGCAGATGTGTGATTCAAACATAGCGCATCTTGTGTCTCGGTAGACTACCAACCAGTAACACCAAGGTAGTTGTTTGTATTCCAATGGGAAGAGACGTCTTTTAAACATATATACACAGGCATGTCTGACTGTCAAAACAACGTCACCGTCTTCTCCAGCGCCGGCGTTCGACTGCCTCAACGCTGCAATTAGATGGCGACACCCGCGAGCGAGAGTCTCATTCATGCACATAGCAGCAGCTCGGCCACCTGCGGTCACCACATTCAATCCGAGGCAATTTTCTAAAACGCCTCCATAGCTGCATCAATCCGAGACATTTTTCCTAAAACGCCGCCAAAGCTGCATCAATCCGAGGCACTTTCCTAAATCGCCTCCATAACTACATCAATCAGAGGCAGTTTCCTACACCGCCTCCATAGCTGCATCAAATCCGAGGCACTTCCCTAAAACACCTCCAAAACTGATCAATCGGAGGCGTTTTCAAGGTGCCCTTACAAAAATGCCTTCAACCAACGACCGTGGTGTAATGTTGGTTGAATCTGACTTATAATTTGCTAGTGGTGTCAGGATAGTATTTAAAAAGAACTTGTAAAAACAGGATTGATTTTTCATAATAATGTCATTTACCTTGCACTTACACACAAAATTAGACAAGCTCTAGTACAGTCATTGACATTTGGATATGTAGCATAGGTTTACCTGTTTAGTGACTTGGTGAAGTCGTATACTTGGTTCAGGACCACATTGCTGCATTGCAAAGCAGCACAAGAACTATCTGAAAGAAATAATCACCAGTTTAGTTATTTCACTAGTATAGACTACAGAACTACAAAAATAACTGCTCACCCAAACGGCTTGTAACGATCGGGATGGGACTCTTCCCAAATGGTTCTGCCAACATAGCTTTTGAATATTTTGTGTTACTAGTAACTATGCGTGATGTGCAGATAAAAAAACTATGTGTGATGGCCGATGGGGCTTAATGTGCGTTACTAGTTACTCTGCTCCTACCATGGAGCAGAGCTTGTGAAGTTTGCACAACCGGAACAACAGAACCTCTACAGATTAACCCACAAGAAATTAAATTACACCATGAGTTTGAGATCAAAGAATTTGACTAATATCTAGACCAAGACCAGAGAGAGCACAGCGCAATGGTCAGGACCAATACGTACCTGGGGCGCAGCTACCCTAGGCAGGATGGGTGTACTTCCGTGCTTGCTCTGTTTAATCCACCTGTAGGTTGAAGACGAAGTTGCTCGTTGCAGCAGATGATTCCTCCGACCTACCCGCCCAATCGCCGTCGTCAGCCCTGACGCACATGTCGGCCGGTCTCTGTCCCCCCAATCTCCACGGCCTCCAATCGCCCGCCCGCCCGTCGAGCCTCCATCAATCCGCCCATTGTTCATGTATTGAGGCGATGCACATCAGAGGCCAGCGGATTGGAGGGATCCGATTAGATGGATTAGATGGATTAGGAGGTTGGAGAAGAGAAGTGGAGAGATGGCGGCATGGGTGAGGAGAAGTGGAGAGAGGGCAGCGTGGCGGAGGATATATTACCAGGATTTTTTTTCTCAATAATAGCAGCGTTTGCGCGCTATTTCTTTGGCGGCAAATGGAAAATAGGGCGCCAAATGCCAAAATAATTACTCACTCCGTTCTACGTATAATATAGTGCGTATAGATTTTTTAAAAAGTCAAACTCTGTAAATTTTGACCAATTTTATAAAGAAAACTATTTATATGTACAATACAAAATATATAAAATATGAAAATATAGCTTATGGTGAATCTAACTATATATGTTTGACATTCTAGATTTTAGTGATTTTCTCCACAAACTTGGTCAAAAATTTTGAGGTTTGACTTTAAAAAAAATTATATGCACTATATTGTGAAACGGAGGGAGTACCTCCCAATGAAATGTGGGAAACTTAATCCTTATCATTTGGGAAAAGCCTATTTATTTCTATTATATATAGAAAACCAGAAAAGGGCCAGTGGTCACTTGATCTTTTATTACCCCTTAAAAAAACTTCATCTATTGTTGTTATTATTTTCATACATTGTGAAATTATTTTTTCCCTAGAAACATAGAATTCCATCATATCATGTTGTGCAAGGGGATTCTTGTGTATAAGGGCATCTTCAACGCTTATCGCTAAACTGACACTGTATTTGTCCGCAGTGATACAGTATCTGGCCATCCAACGGTGCCCCCGTACATTTCATAGTGGATTTGAAAAAATTGGACGATATTCATGCAAATAAGGAAAATTTCATTGAAGTCCAGACGGTGACCTCGTACACGTGGCCGCCCTGGTCAGCCGCACTCCGCCGCCACCATGTCGCCGTTGGAGTAACCCCGCCAATGACGAAAGGGCGCAGGGGCGCAACAGCCATGTCAAGCCACCATCTGGTGCTCGTGGAGGAGTCGCTCTGTTTCCGCCTCCGCAATGGTGAGCGACCGGTCGTAGGCCCGAGCCTCCGTGAGATCGGGACCCTGCGGAACCAGGTGGGTGCCTTGTCGGACTTGGCGAACAAGGAGCAACTTTAGCAAACTTCATTAAGAATATATCATCAATATATAGCATGGTAGAACCTGTCATGAGTATACATGCCAGTTAACACATCAAAAACAATATTAACCAGTGACTTCTGCATAATACCATTAGTATAAGATGCAAACTGAGCAGATCCAAACATGAACATTGACTATAGGCTGTCTTAATTTTAGATGTGAACATCCAAACATGGTGATTTCTGAAATTAAACAAGGGAATCGATTGCTGAAATTAAACATATACATCCAAACATGGCGATTGCCAAAATAAACAAGGGAATCCAAACACGATGATTGCTGAAATTAAGCAAGGGAATCGATTGATTACCACTAACTCGGCTATATGCCCCACTAAAGTACAGTGCTGCCGATGGCGCACCTGACGCCTTCTCCTTCCTCCGGCCCAACAGGGTACAAGAGGCCGTCAGCTCGTATGATTAAGCTGCAACGCAGTGGGGCAAGGGCCGTTGTGGGGCAGTAGATGGAATACCGAAGAATACCGACGGACCAAAAAAATCTCTTTTTCCAAACATTTAAATAAAAATCTGAATACTTATAAAAGAAATTCTGAACAATTTTCGAAACACGAATAATTATTGAAAAAAATGTCCAATTTTTGGATTTGTAACCAAATTTTAAAATGGAAAGAATGTGTGAATTTGTGAACAAAATTTGAAAAACAGGAACATTTTTTTAAATTCATTTTTTGACAAACACGAACATTGCATCTGTGAAAAAAAATTGAAACTCCGAACAAAATATAGAAAAAGCGAACATTATGATCATTAATGGAAATTGTGAACACAAATTGAAAAGCGGAACATTTTTTGAACTTATGAACATATTTTGAAAGGCGAACATTTAAAAAAACTAATAACCAATTTTGAAACAGGATTTTTTTGAATTTACGAACATTAATCGAAAGGTGAACATTTTTTCAAATATACAAACATTTTGTCTGCTGAATTTCAAAATTTGTTCAAAATTAAGAAAACTGTTCAGAAGTTAAAAAATTGTTCCTGATTTTTTCATTTTATTCAGAAGTTCCAAGAAATATGTTCTTGCTCTTAAATTTTTGTACGCAAAATGCTATTTTTGAGAAAAACGTGAAGGTTGTATGAAACAGCGAACACTTTTAGAAATTGTGAATACAATTTGAAAAAACACAACAATTCAAAAAATGCAAACATTTATGGAAACAGGAACATTTTTTTAAAATGTCCCAAAAGTATAAAACGTGAAAGTTTTTTTCGAAAACCCAAATATTTTTCAAACTTTAAAATAAACTTTGGATAGTAGAACATTTTCGAAAACTGGGAACATTTTTTGAAACTCCTGAATAAAACTTGAAGACATGAACAGTTTTTAAAACTTGCGTCCATTCTTTAAATTGAAACAATTATGGAAACTCGTAACAAAATTTGAAAACATGAACATTATTTTGAATGAAATTTTGAAATGGGAAGATTTTGAAACTCCCAACATAATTCGAAATGTGAACATTTTGTAATGCTATTTACGTTTTTTGAAAAGCAAACATATTTAATACTACGGGAACAAGAAAATAAAGAACTTCTTATGAATTTGTGTACAAAAAACAATAACAAGAACATTATTGAACTTCTGAATATTTGTAGAATTTCAGAGAGAATTTGAAATTCTTAAGAACAAAAAGAAATAAAAATAGAAGAAAAGGAAATTGAAAAATAAAAAACAGAAAAAGAATAAAGAAAAAGAAAAAAATACAAAGAAAAGGCAAACAGAAAAAACCAGTGAAAACCCTGTTTAATAACCTTCTGGAAGGTTCCCAAAACTGTTCAGGAACCTTCCCAAAACAGGACGCTGTAGCGCCTGCGCTATCTCGTAATTGGGCCGGCCCATCTTGATCGCTAGTCGCTCGCCTCTGTGCGAAGGCTCGACAACTCGACGAAGCGAGCGTCCGTTAGGAATGAGATTTGTTCCGTTTATGGGTAGAGATGGGCCAGGTAATTTCCATTTTTGACCATTTTTTATTTGGTTTTACAATTTTATTGTTAAACTGTTTTATGTATCCTATAAAACGTCTCACAAATTGTCTCTACTTATTTACACATGTACAAATTAATAAATGTGATAATCCAACAGGTTAAGATTTGTGACGTTCTGTACATCGTCCCAAGAAGCGTGTCTACATAATATGTGCTTTCTAGTATAGGGACGAATATAAAAGCGTCTTAGAAAAAACGCATCTACTGACATGTTTTGTTGTAGTGAAGCCTCGGCTGGGTTTGTACATGGCGAGCGCGTGCGTGCGCGCAATGGCCGCGTCGGACTCGGGCCGGAGTGAACTTGGGTGCGTGCGTGCGCACCCAAGTGTACGTGTGCGTGTGTGCGTGAGTTAGCGCATGTGTGCGCGAGTAAGTTAGCGAGGGTCCAGGAGGCCGCATAGGGCGCGCGGAGTGGCCGCGGCGATCCCGTTGGAGCGTGATGTGCGCGCGCGAGCCAGAGCGTGCGGGTCGTGGCGAGTGGGAGGTGGGTGCGTCGTGGCGCAGCTCGGGCATCTCCGTGCACACGGGTACAAAACCCTCTAGCCCCCTTTGTAAGTCACTATGGAGATCGAGTTCGAGGAGAAAAACAGTCAGGTCGTTCCTGCGGCGGGGGTGTTCGAGCGCCCGGAAAATCTCTATGTCCATCTTCCTTCTCCCCAATTGTGTCTCCGGTGATCCTCATCGAGTGCTAGAGCTGGCCCGGCAACAACAATCAGTCTTTTCAAACAAGGATGGCGTTGTGGTGGCGACATCCTTGGGCTGTGCCATTGCGAGGGCGTTTGCCCCAGCGTCGGCGCGGAGCTTGGGAGGTAGTTCAGGAGCGGATGCAGATTGTGGTATGCATTGACGACATTTTGAAGACGAAACATTTGCTAGGCTCGTGGTACGTGGGTGGCAGGTGTGGTTTGCTCCTTCGGCGTTTTAGTCGTGGTGGGGTGCCAGATGTTGAGTTCGACGGCGTGTCTGGGGTGTTGCCCTAGTCTGATTCGTTCAACGGCAAGGGCTTCACTTTTGGTGAGCAACCCTGGAGGTCTGCAAAGCTGCATATCAGTGATGGAGCCGTGTCGAGCTCCGGTGACGAGGTGATTCATCATTCTTTTTTTGGTGGCTACTGTGGTGGTGCCGAAGGCAGCTGACGGGTGTTGGTGTCAAGCTCAGAGATGTTCTGCTGTCTTTTTCAGTTTTGTCTTCTCGATCTGTATGTGACTTGTACTTTGTTCTTTATGATATGAACGAGACATATATTACCATGCAAAAAAAAAAATACAATCCATCATATTCCGCTAATCTCTCTATTCCCTTCTAACATGGTATCAGCCTAACCGATCCAAACCCTAGACTCCGCCCACCGCTTCCCCCCTGTGCGCCACCCCCTGGGCGATCGGCCTCCATGACCGTCGTCGGAGGCCACGTCGCCCGTACCTAGGGTTTGTCCGCATGTCATTTTGACCGGCTGCCCTAGAGAGTCTTTTTCATGATCCCTTGCTCTGGCTTTTTCTCTCTCTCGCCGGTCGTTTTGATCGGTGTTTACTTTCTGTTTTTCCGATCCAAGTTCGGTTTGCGTCGCCCGCCGCCGCCGACCCCCGTGCGCCTCTACTACAACAATGGTGCAACCGGCCGGCTCGTTCACCGACCTGGCGGCCTCATGCGATAGGTGACCCCTCACGTCCATCGTCCGCGTGTTCGCCCGCCGTTGCTGTTCGCGCTGCCGCCGCTTCGCGCCGATCGACCTCTCCATAGCCACCCGCCGCTGCGCGTCACTGGCATGACCTGATGCGCCTCGCCGGCCTCATCCCCGGCTGCGCCAGGCTCGTCGGCTGCCTCGAGCTCGGACGCTGCTACTACGTTGGTCGCTCGGGCCTTGCTACCCGGCGACGGCGCAGTTTTGGCAGCCCAGGTACCGGTGCTAAGGCACTCGTCTGCACGTCGTCCCACTCCGTCTGTTGTCCCACTCCGTCCGTCATTGCCGACTTCATCTCGGACTCCGCCGCCACCCCGCCTGCACCGAGCGGCGTCCCTGACATCGCGCCCAATCGGCTTGATTACCCGGTCACCGTCGCGATCTATCTCACCTACGCCACGCGACCGACCTGGCCCGTCGGTTGTGCGTGCCTCGTGAGGTCCCGAGAAGATCGTCCCCAAGTTCAATGGGCCCCTCCATCGATCGAGCAATTACCCGCTCGCCGTCGCGATCCATCTCACCTACGCCACGCGACCGACCTGGCCCGTCAGTTGCGCACGCCTTGCGAGGTCCCGAGAAGATAGTCCCCAAGTTCAATGCGCCCCTCCACAGATCGAGCAACGGGCTGCCGCTGCGTCGCCACGTCGGGCCGCAACGCCGCCGCCCCATGGTTCTCCTCGCAGCTGTATCGACTCACGCGCCGCCGCTGCGTCGCCCCTTCGGGCCGTAGTGCCACGATGCGCGGTCCCCACCGCCGTCCCGAGGTCGTGCCCATAGTTCCACCAACCCGGGCTCCGCCGCTGCGTCGTCCCTTCAGGCCGTATCGCCGCGACCCGCGGTCTCCACCGCCGCCCCGAGGTCTTCCCACCGTCGCCCCAACCTGCCTGCTTCCGCCATGTTGCCCCTTCGGGCCGTGGCGCCATGTCCCACGGTCCACCGCCGTCCCCACGCGTGGACTTCCCATGGTATGCGCCGCGCCGCCTCCCTTGGCATGGGAACGCCATCGTACGGCCCGGTCTTTGTCACTTTATCGGGTTCCTCGCCTACTTCGAGTATCGTCGCCACCGCCGTCAGGCCGCCACCGCTGCTCTTCTTCGGCCGCCGTCACCGCTACCCCCAGAGCAGTCGCCGACACTCGTCCACCCCTTTCGTTTTCGTCCATCACCAGCCCGTCGCCAGCGTCACCGTCATCTACCCCGACTACTTCATTTACTCCGACAACCGCGGGCGACATCGGCCAGATGCTGATTAGTGTCATAACCATCGTCGAGTCCTTCTCTGCTGGCCTCTTCGACTTCTCCGACATGGCATACAGCTCGGGCAGGTCCCTCATCCACACATGACTGGTGCTGGCAACACCAATGCGTGCCTTCATCCACGGCGTATTCCCGGGCCTAGCAAGCCTGGTGTCGTGCTTCGTCAACTTAGTCTTCGTCCGTCTACGCATGCCTTGTCTGGGCAACACCTACGCGTGCCTTCATCTACGACGTGTCCCCGAGTTTGGCAAACCCGACGCGATGCCTCGTCAACACCGTCCTCTACCTGGCGCACACTACCTAGACACCACTGCGCGTAAGAGTAACACGGCACCTCCTTGCGCCCGCGGCTCCACGGTGACTTCCTCGACACCGGCCACCTCGACTCGACATTGACCATCGCATTCTTTGCACGACTATATTGACCACGACATTCTTCGCACGGCTACCTCGACCATGCCTACACCACCATACGCTCTCAGCTACATCGACAAACGACACAAAGGGGTACCGCCTTGCTTGAGCAACCTCGTCGGTTTTCACTCCAGCCACGACTTCCGTGATGCATCGACTATTATGACTGTTGGGGGGGGGGGGGGGTGTCTGTCGGCCTGTCCTCGGATTCTTCTCCAGTCGCACCGTCTACGTCGCTACCATTGTGACTGCAAGGGGATGTTGAGTATATTGATTATTAAGAAAGATAGGATAGCGTAGGATATTAGTCTACCTTGTCTTGTTCTCCAAGTAGATCATTGTACTCCTATATATATGCCCACAAGGCTCAAGCAATACAATCCATCATATTCCGCCAATCTCTCTATTCCCTTCTAACACCTTGAATGGTTGTTTCGCACTGAGGGATGGTATATCTATCTATCTTGTTGAAAAGTGTTTAGCTGATCTTGCATTCTAACTTCTAAGTACATTTGTTAGAAGTACAATCCTAGAGCAGTAATGTGAAGTATTAAACTAAAATACCCAACTAGCTAGTTGCAGTCACAAGCTAATGTCAATTATGTTTTGTGAGTTCTCAAAATATATTGAGAAACAAACAGAAATGTAATATATGCTATACTACGAGCATTTACAAACAAACATATGGAAGAGGCAATGGTTGTTGAACCTTCTAAAAGCATAAAAATTTGTACAAAGTTTAAGATGCGTCAAATACCTAAATAACGAATTACTATCTGGAAATTATAATATGGAGAAAATAAATGTAGAGAGCACTCATACCATATCTAATGGCATTCCCTACATGATTACAACCATATTTTAATCACTGAGATAGATGTTGCCACCAAGGGTTTGAGGCAGTTGTAACTTGTAAGTCTTTTTTTTGAAGGCAACTTGTAAGTCTTCTCTGGCCTATGTAGAGACCGGTAAAATTGTGTCTAATTATAAATCCATCTATGCATGTTGATATTTCCGTAGTGATGGAAGAACTATTTGCCTCTCACGGTGATATAAGTTTTTTGCTCAGTTTAGTGATATGTGATCTCTAGACTAATAATCGGTGATATAAGTTTTTTGCCTCTCACACTCTTGCTCACCGAGGATCAACTTCCCAATCAGTTACACATCCTCAAATTAGCCCAAGTTAGGATCTATTTTTATTATTTACCTACTCGAGAATGAGCTGGAATTAAGCTTGGGATGCTTGGTACGTCACCAACGTATCTATAGTTTTTTATTGTTCCATGCTATTATAGTATTAATTTTGGATGTTTTATATGTCATTATATATAATTATATAAATTTTTAGGACTAACCTATTAACTTAGTGCCCAGTGCTAGTTGCTGTTTTTTTGTATATTTTTGGCTTTTAAGTCAAACAAAGTTTAAACGGAGAAAAAACTTTGGATTATTTTTTTCTGGAACAAAAGAGACCCTAGAAGGTTCGGGAGGAGGCCAGAAGAGCCACAAGGGAGCGACAAGCCCTAGGGCGCGCCCAGGGGGCGGCCGCCCGGGCTTGTCGGCCCCTCGTGGCACGTCCAACCCTAATTCAACCTTTATAAATACCCAAATATTCGCCTAACATCAGAGAGACACCGGAAATACATTTTCCGGCGCCGCAAGTTCCAGAACCACGAGATCCCATATGGAGGCCTTCCTCGGTACTCTGCCGGAGAGGGAATCAATCACGAAGGGGCTCTACATTAACCTTGCTGCCCTTTCGATGATGCATGAGTAGTTTACTACAGACCTACGGGTCAATAGTTAGTAGCTAGATGGCTTCTTCTCTCTATTTGATCTTCAATACAATGTTCTCGTCAATGTTCTTGGAGATCTATTCGATGTAATGACTTTTTGCGGTGTCTTCATTGGGGTCCGATGAATTGTGAGTTTATGATAAGATCTATACATGAATATTATTTCAGTTTCTCTAAACTCTTTTATGCATGATTACTATAGCCTCATATTTCTTCTCCCATTTATTGGTTTGGTTTCACTAGTAGAAAACAGGGCTTTCGTCCAGGCCAGTTCAGCCCATTAGTCCCGGTTCAATCCAGAACCGGGACCAATGGAGCTATTTGCCCCGGTTCGTGAGCCTAGGGGGGCCGGCCGCCACGTGGGCCATTGGTCCCGGTTCGTCCGGACCTTTTGGTCCCGGTTGGTGGGACGAACCGGGACCAATGGTCCTGGCTCCTGGCCCACCACTATTGGTCCCGGTTGGTGGCTTGAACCGGGACCAAAGGCTTCCCTTTAGTCCCGGTTCATGCCACCAACCGGGGCTAATGGTGCTGGCTATATATAGCCCCTCATAAGAGCAGAGCACACCGCCTGCTTTTTCTGGCCGAGGGGAGAGGGCTTGGTGGTGCTCTAGCTCACCTCCTATGCACACAAGGTGTTCGATGGAATGCCCGAGCCACACTACTTAAGGTTTCTCCTCTCCAAGCTCGACCGCCAAGCTCCATTTTCCTCAATATTTATCTAGGTTTAGCGGTCCGTCACGCCCGTCCCGTCTTCATCGCCGTCGATCACCCGCCCGATTTCATCGCCGGCACCACCGTGGTGAGCCTCTTGTTCTTATCTTCTTTCTGAAAGGAATAATATTATTACTTGTTTGTTTAGATAGATACTTGTATTATTTTCTTACTTTTATTATTTCATCTTATATAGTGCGATGGTTTTGGTATCCGCCTGGTCGGCCCTCGGCCCCTGTCTATGATTCGGATGTGGTATATATATTCTCTTTTCATAACTATTGGTTCATTTATTGTTTATGAAAATTATGCCGACCAACGTGACATAGATTTTATTTATCTAGGAGGTTGTTGAACCGAAATTCCAACCGACCCTATTGTCGAGAGCTTAAATTTAGTTGAAGAAGAAAACAATTTCTTGAAGGAAAAAATAAAAAACTTGAGGAGGAGAAGATGATATTGGAGTTGCATGTTGCGGATGTTGTCGATGATCACAAGATCAAGATGGATGCAATGCGCTTGAAGATGAGAAAGATTAGAAAATATGCCATTCATACCGAGGCTTGGTATCATTATGCCGTTGGATCAGTTGTTACCTTGGTTGCGATTATGATCGTATTTGTTTTTGCATTGAAATGTTTTACATAGTTTCAATGTATGGTTTAATTAATTTAGATGCTCTGCAGAGCTTTATGTTGTTAGATGAGAACTATGTATGTACTTTGGTTTTTATGTGATGATGAATTTCTATTAATTTGGTCACTTAATTATCTATTCATGATGTTCTGAAATGATTTTTGACACACTTAATTATATATAATGCACGTAGATGAACCGGCAATGGATGTACGGTGACAGACACACCTCCTAGTACATTAAGGGCGTGCATGATTTTCTCGAAGTGGCTGAGGCAAACAAGCAGAATGGTTTTATGTGTTGTCCATGCCCTATATGTGGGAATACGAAGTCTTACTCTGACCGGAAAATCCTTCACACCCACCTGCTTTACAAGGGTTTCATGCCACACTATAATGTTTGGACGAGGCACGGAGAAATAGGGGTTATGATGGAAGACGGCGAGGAAGAAGAGTACGATGACAACTATGTGCCCCCTGAATACAGTGATGCTACTGAACACCAAGATGCACCAGACGATGTGCACGACGGTGCTGGAACGGGCGAAGCTGCTGAAGATCAAGAGGAACCAGATGATGTGCCCGATGATGATGATCTCCGCCGGGTCATTGTCGATGCAAGGACACAATGCGAAAGTCATAATGAGAAGCTGAAGTTCGATCGCATGTTAGAGGATCACAAAAAAGGGTTGTACCCCAATTGCAAAGATGGAAACACAAAGCTCGGTACCGTACTCGAATTGTTGCAGTGGAAGGCAGAGAATGCTGTGCCTGATAAAGGATTTGAGAAGCTACTGAAAATAATGAAGAAGAAGCTTCCAAAGGACAACGAATTGCCCGACAGTACATACGCAGCAAAGAAGGTCGATGCCCTCTAGGATTGGAGGTGGAGAAGATACATGCATGCCCTAATGAATGCATCCTCTACCGTGGTGCCTACAAGGATCTGAACGCATGCCCGGTATGCGGTGCATTGCGGATATAAGATCGCACGAGATGACCCCGGTGATGTTGACGGCGAGCCTCCCGGGAAGAGGGTTCCTGCGAAGGTGATGTGGTATGCTCCTATAATACCACGGTTGAAACGTCTGCTCGTAAACGGAGAGCATGCCAAGTTGATGCGATGGCACGGATGAGGACCGTAAGAAAGACGGGAAGTTGAGAGCACCACCGACGGGTCGCAGTGGAGAAAAATCGAGAGAAAGTACTGGGATGAGTTTGCAAAGGACCCAAGGAACGTATGGTTTGCTTTAAGCGCGGATGGCATTAATCCTTTCGGGAGCAGAGCAGCAATCACAGCACTGGCCCGTGACTCTATGTATGTATAACCTTCCTCCTTGGATGTGCATGAAGCGGAAGTTCATTATGATGCCAGTTCTCATCCAAGGCCCTAAACAACCCGGCAACGACATTGATGTGTACCTAAGGCCATTAGTTGAAGAACTTTTACAGCTGTGGAATGGAAACGGTGTACGTACGTGGGATGAGCACAAAAGGAGGAATTTTACCTAAAGGCGTTGCTGTTCGTGACCATCAACGATTGGCCCGCTCTCAGTAACCTTTCAGGACAGACAAACAAGGGATACCACGCATGCACGCACTGTTTACTTGACACCGATAGTATATACCGGGAAGCTGCAGGAAGAATGTGTACCAGGCCATCGTCGATTTCTTCCGACCAACCATAAATGTCGAAAGAAAGGCTAGCATTTCAAAGGCGAGGCAGATCACCGGAAGAAGACCGCCATGAGTACCGGTGATCACGCATTTGCTATGGTCAATGATTTACACGTAATCTTTGGAAAGGGTCCCGCGGACTAGCTGTTCCGGAAGACGCCGAGAATCACGCACCCATGTGGAAGAAGAAATCTATATTTTGGGACCTACCCTCTTTGGAAAGACCTAGAGGTCCGCTCTTCGATCGACGTGATGCACGTGACGAAGAACCTTTGCGTGAACCTGCTAGGCTTCTTGGGCGTGTATGGGAAGACAAAAGATACACCGAGGCACGAGAGGACCTGCAACGCTGAACGAAAAAAGGGCATGCCTCCGGGCGGTATGAAGGTCCCGCCAGCTACGCTCTTCTGAAAGAAGAGAAAGAAATATTCTTTCAATGCCTGCTCAAGATGAAGGTCCCGACTGGCTTCTCGTCGAATATAAAGGGAATAATAAATATGCCGAGAAAAAGTTCCGAACCTAAAGTCTCATGATCGCCACGTGATTATGACGCAATCGCTTCCGGTTGCATTGAGGGGCTTCTACCGAAAAACGTCCGATTAGCCATTGTGAAGCTATGTGCATTCCTCAATGCAATATCTCGAAGGTGATCGATCCGTAAATCGTACCAACGCTTAAGGAGTGATGTGGCGCAATGTCTTGTCGGGCTTTCGAGCTGGTGTTCCCACCATCCTTCTTCAATATCATGACGCACGCCCTAGTTCATCTAGTCGACGAGATTGTCATTACGGGGCCCGTATTTCTACACAATATGTACCCCTTTGAGAGGTTCATGGGAGTCCTAAAGAAATATGTTCAGAATCTCTAGGCCGAAGGAAGCATCTCCATGGGCCATCAAACGAGAGGATGTCATCGGGTTTTGTGTTGACTTCATTCCTGGCCTTAATAAGATAGGTCTCCCTAAATCGCGGTATGAGGGGAGACTGACCGAAAAGGCACGCTTGGAAGAGACTCAATAATATGCAGGGACGGATATTCTTGGTCTCAAGCACACTACACAGTTCTCTGTAACTCTACCTTGGTGACCCCGTATGTCGATGAACACAAGAACGATCTGCGCTCCAAACACCGGAGCGGCGACGATCGATTACATGTGAACACATCAGGACTTTCAGCAGTTGGTTGGAAACACGTCTCGTAGGTGACAACACTGTTTGTGATGAGCTGTTGTTGTCCAGGGGACCATCTTCGACTGTAATGATTTGGAAAGGATACGAGATAAATGGGAATACATTTTACACGATTGACCAAGATGAAAAGAGCACCAACCAAAACATCGGTGTCCTTTGATGCAGCAACCGACAAGGGAAATGACACATATTATGGTTACATAGTAGACATATGGGAACTTGACTACGGAGTAGATTTTAAGGTCCCTTTGTTTAAGTGCAAGTGGGTCAATCTGTCAGGAGGCGGGGTACAGGTAGACCCACAGTACGGAATGACAACAGTGGATCTGAAAAATCTTGGGGACACTGACGAACCATTCGTCCTAGCCAATGATGTGGCACAGGTTATCTATGTGAAGGACATGTCTACCAGACCGAGGAAAAGAAAAGATAAGGAAGCGAATACATCATACAATGAGCCAAAGCGCCACATAGTTCTTGCAGGAAAAAGGGACATCCTAGGAGTGGAGGGCAAGATGTACATGTCTCAAGAGTATGAAAAGTTTCATGAAATTCCCCTTCAAAGTCAAGGCTGACCCAAGCATCCTGATAAACGATGAAGATTATCCATGGTTACGGCCCAATAAGCAAACGACACAAGCGAAGAAAAAGTGAAGACTTTCTCCCGCAACTATTATGATGATACCATGCCAACTTTGTAACACACGAGTATGATACCATTGTCCGTTTTGTTCATGAACATGCTGTGACAACTTTTTCAGAGTTCATTTGAAAACTATGAATTTGAAAACCTCGCCAACCGAAGGGCGCTCACACCGGTTTATAAGCCCGTCCCTCTACGCCTTGTTGAGCTCACAAACTTGTGATTCACACAAATTTCAAAGAATTCAAATTTTATAAAACTAATGGCACAAACAGAAAGTTTATAATTGTTCTAAAACAAATGGCACTAACAGAAAGTTTATAATTTTGCTGACCTAAAAGCAAAAAGAATTAAAAATAAAGCAAAAACCAAAAGAAAATAAATAATGCAGAAAACAAAACAAAAAAACTTGAAAAATAAAAATAAAAATAGCAACAATATGCATTTTGTTGTAAGTAGAAACAAAATAAAATAAATAAAGCAACAAAGAAAACAAAAAAAAAGTGTTTTCGAATTTTAAAACTAATGGCACTAACAGAAAGTTTATATTTTTTTTAAAACAAATGGCACTAACAGAAAGTTTATAATTTTGCAGACCTAAAAGCAAAAAGAATTAAAAAATAAAGCAAAAAACCAAAAGAAAATAAATAATGCAGAAAACAAAACAAAAAACTTGAAAAAAAATAAAATAGCAACAATAAGTATTTTGTTGTAAGTAGAAACAAAATAAAATAAATAAAGCAACAAAGAAATCAAAAAAAGTGTTGTCAAATTTTAGAACTAATGGCACTAATAGAAAGTTTATTTTTTTTCTAAATCTAAAAGCAAATAGAGATAAAATATAAAGCAAAAAAAGTGCCACCCATCGCCCCCCACGGCCTAAATACGACTAGAAAGCCTATGGGCCAGGATTCAGGCCAGCGGAAGGCCCAGTAGGCCCACAGGCACAGATGGCAGAGTTAGGCCCGAAAGCCTGCTTTAGAGAGGAGCTCGAGAGGGAAGCCGCACCGCACCTTATAAACTGGTGCGGCACCAGGTGGGACTAAACATTTGGCGCGGGGCAGCACATGGCCTTTGGTCCCGGTTGGTGGCACCAACCGGGACTAAAGGGGGCATTGGTCCCGGTTCGTGGCACCAACGGGTCAATGCCCCCTTTAGTCCCGGTTGGTGGCTCCAACCGGGACCAAAGGTCGCGCTTCCGCCCTTTGGGCTGCTGAAATTGGCCTTTGGTCCCGATTGGTGGCACCAACCGGGACTAAAGGGGCATTAGTCGGTTTGTGCCACGAACCGGGACCAATGCTCTTGCTATATATCTGATTAGCAGTTTTCGCCAAAATTCATCTGCTTTCTTCGCCCGACGCTCGCCTTCGCCGTCGCCGCCGCCGAAGCCCTGCCCGACGCCGTCAGCTGGTCCACCTCGTCGCCGCCGCCGCCGAGGTATCGCTTGACACCGTCGCCGCGCCGCCCCTGCCCCGACCCGTCGCCGTCGCCGCTGTGCCTTCACCGACCCGTCGCCGTCGCCGAGGCACTGCCCGACACCGTCGCCGCCGCCGCCCTGCCGCGCCGACCCGTCGTCGTCGCCGCCGCCACCCTGCACCGACCGTCGCCGCCGTCGCCCTTGTGCCACCTGTTCCCGACCCCATCGCCGTCGCCAGCCGCCTTCCCGACCCGTTGCCGTCGCCGCCCTTCCCCAACCCGTCGCCGTCGCCCGACCACACGCCGCCGCCGGTCCGGCCGACGCCTTTCCTCTTAGTTTTTGTGCATTTTATGTATATGTTCTCTGTGTATATATGTTCACATATGCAAAAGTTAGATTTTAGAAAAACTTTATATATGCAAAAGTTTCTATATGCAAAAATTTATACATATATGTAAGTATATATGTATGTATAGATGTATACGTATGTATGTGGATACATGAGGGGGGTCGATATACCCCCTCTCCGATAGCATTTTTGTGCATTTTAGGTTAGTGTATATATATGTTGATGTATATATGCAAAAGATAGATTTTTAGAAAATATACTATTTTTTTCTGTTGATGATATGATGATGTTTTTTTTAATATATGCATTTTTTAATAGAGGAGAAGAAGAGGGGATAGGAAGAAGAGGAGAAATAAATAAGAAGAAGAAAAAAGAAGAAAAAGAAGAGGAGAAGAAGAAAAGAATAGAGGAGAAGAAGAAAAAATAGAATTTTTTTCTATTTTTTCTTCTTCCCCTCTATTCTTTTCTTCTTCTCCTCTTTTTTTTCTTCTTTTTTTTGTTCTTCTTCTTCCTTCTTCCTTCTTCCTCTTTTCTTTATTTTCCTTATTTTCCTTTCTCGAGGGATAAGAAGAAAAAGAAGAGGAGAAGAAGAAAGAAAGGAATAGAGGAGATAGAAGAAACTTTGACACGAGGGGGGGGGTACCGATACCCCCTCCCCGATAACATTATTTTCCCATGTATATGTATGTTGCGTCGTTGTCTATATAACGAGGGTGTCGAGGATCGCCGAGGGGTCGGGGGGCGGGAACGAGGGTAGAGGGTCGAGGGTCGTTAAGGGGTCAAGGGTCGAAGGTTTCAGGTCGAGGTTCCTATAGTGTCAAAGTATTGAAGAAATCCATGGCTTCATCATTAGCCGGAGTAACCATGGCATGATGGTGCGAAGTCCTCCAAAGTTATACGAATGGAGTCCGGATAGGATAATTTGCCTTTTGCTGAACTTTGTACCAAAAAGCGAATTATCCTATCTGGACTCCGTTCCAAAACAACTTTGGAGAGCTTGCACCATCATGCACCTGTTACTTTCTCCTAATGATGAAGACATGGTTTTGTTTGAATCCTTTGACACTAGGCGATCCCGACCCCTCGGCGATCTTCGACCCCTTGAACCCTCCACCGCTCGGCGATCCACGACCCTCTACCCTACCGCGGGCATCGATGCCCACGTCACTTGTGGGACATAGATGTACTGTTCAACGCCGACCCCCTCCCGATAGCTTCAACACGTGGGGGGGCGATATTACCCCCTCCTAGCTTGAAGCGTTCTTGAGGCCACCCCTAACCCTTGAAGCGTTGTCGAGGCCACCCCAAACCCTAGAGAAGCAGCGTCGAGGCCACTAATATGATTCCTTATTGTGATTAGCTAGCTAGTTCTCGTTTGCCACTAATATATCCATATCTGTCATGTTTGAATAATAATTGCCATGTTGTAAATATTTGTAGAAACTATGGACACCCCCCGAGACGAAGCACAAGAAGCGTTGTTGAGGGACATAATCGCACAAGGAAGTGATGCCGCATGCTCGTTGATGTTTCTCAACGACAACGATGGTCTGGAAGGAGAGGGTGAAGAAGCAGCTGGCTATGATTTACATGGCTCTGATGACCCAATGCCGGTGCAAGAAGGAGAGGGTGAAGAAGTAGACCGTGAGGACGGCTCCGGTGATCACCAAACCGAGTCCGCCAAGTATATATATTAGTTAAGCCTGTCTGACTAGCTCTCGTCTTTGTTTTGGTATATATGTACACATATTAATTAACTCTCGTCTTTGTTCTTTTTCTAGCCCTCCGGATCGAGCACAACTTCGGTAAAGAGACGAGGCCGAAGAAAAAGTTGAGCTCCGATGAAAAGTTTGAGATCATACAAATCGCTAGCGACGGCCAACCGATTGAACCCTATCGGACAAAGAAGGCATTTGTTGCTCGGTCGCGGGGTTACGGTTAGGGACAAGATCCCGATCAGCATCCACCAATGGTATAAGCCTAAGAACGAAGACCACGAGGTGTCTTGTGTCAATGATATGCGAAAATGATCTTTGGACCGAGCTGAAGTCAAATTTTACCCTACCGCTAGAGGATGATCCGGAGAAGCCGATAATAGAGCCATTAATCAAGTCTTTTGCTCTTAAGAAGATGGCAGAACTATTCAGGAATTGGAAGAAAGAACTCAATACGTATGTCGAAAAAATGAGACACCAGAATTCAAGGGAAAATATGAGAAGATCGAGATGATCGGCCCGCATTTGTGGCCTACAAGACATCGGAAAAGAGTAAAAAGATGCCAGCGACAAACAAGAGAAATGCTGCGAAGAAGAAGCTTCACCATCGCACGGGTCGGTGGCTACCTCGTAGCCCGCCTAAGTGGGCCAAGGCTGAGAATGATCTGCTTGATAAAGGGATCGAACCCGAGACAATGAATCGCCAGACCGTTGCGGACTTGGTTCTTCGGGGCTGGCGGAACCTTGGACCCTATAACAGAGAAGTGCATTTGGACGGACGAACAATTGGACATACCAGTCAAGAGGCTTCAGCATTATATCGAAGCAGCGCAGCAAGGGAAGTTCGTTCCAGACAGGGAGAAGGACGAGCTCACAATGGCCCTCGGGAATCCTGAGCACCATGTACGGACACGAGGAACGCCATGCTCCGTTTCGTTGAAGGCTGGATTTCAGACGCGAGGGTTACAAAACCCATGAGAGGAGGAAGAAAGCGGAGCAGAGCCTAATGCAAAGCGCTGCACGAAAGGGTAATGGGGCTAGAGGAACGAGAAGCAACAGATCACAACGAACGACTCCGCGAAGCTTCCCGAAGCTACCCCGCCATCTCGGCGGAGAAGCGGCGTGGCTTCCACCGAAGCTGCTTCAGCCAGAGCAGCATGCCTTGACGGCTCCTGCCAGCTATCCCGTGGATGCTATCACGAATGCTGAACATTGCCACCTTATGGCGCAATGGAGCAATTTGAAGGTCAAGGCGGCTGTTGGCTCTGTTTATCCTACTAAAACCGACTCAACTTTTCACTGTCGGCCGATTCCAAAAGGATATGCTAAGGTGATGGTCGATGAAATAACGGAGGTATTTGAGGACCTCCGGCTTGACCACCCTACCGGTGAAGGGGAGTATCGGGTGGGTTCTGCTCTGAAGACTCCATGCCTATGGCGGAAGGATCTCATCAACCTTCCGAACTGGACGCCTCCGCCTCCTCCTCCTCCTCCGATGAGTCGTGGCACTCCGCCTCCTCCACCGCCTCCTCCTCCCGTGAGTGGCGATCAGGGCACTCGGCCGGCTCCTTCTCCGGCGTGGCGGCACTCCGTCTCCTTCTCCGCCTGCACTGGCGCGCCCGAGCAGCCAGCCTCCTCCTTCTCCGCCTCGTCAGCAAGGGCGGAAGAGACCCGCCGCCACTCCGGCTGCTCCGGCGCGTCGTAGTCCTTCTCCTCCGCCTCGTAAGCAAGGAAAGAAGACATCCGCTCCGTCTGCTCTGCCGGCGTCTAGCAGTACAGCCAAAGGCGGGAGGAGATCTGATTCGGTCCTTCTCGAAGACTCGGAGAAGTTACCGTCTGAGAGGAGAGAGGAGGAAAACGCGAAGATCGCGCAGACGAAGTGGATGACTGGTTTCAAGGGTTGAAAGCAAAGAGACATCCACCTCGGAGGAGAAGGTAGATCCGGTCAAAGCGAAGCGCACTCAGCTGCTGACAAAACCACCCAAGTCTCCGCCGAAAGGCAACTATGAGCGCATTATTGGAAAGGCATTTGCCGAAGCGGAGAGGTCGGGAAATCTTGTCGGTGATCAAAGGATGAAAGAACGACGAGCTGGGAAACAAATTGCCCAGCTCGGCGAACAAGCCAACAATCGTGCCCCCGCTCAAGGTGCACCGCTAGCGACATCGTCGATCCGAGGATGGTGCCCGGTTATGGCAATCCTGCTGATTACCTGCCCGACGATGTACATTATGATTTCTTGGAGGTGCGGATACAAAGATACGAGTACGGGAAGCCTCTCGTCAAAGATGAAAGCTCTCTATCAACGATGATGCGAAGATTGCATGATTGGTACATGAAAACCTGCAAAGAGTCTCGAGGGAGGAGTACTTTGTATTTATGAAGTTAAAAGGAGCATGACCTCCTTGGAATTGAACTGTTGCCTATTCCATTTGAGGATTTCTATCAGTTTTTCAATCAATTGGCCCTCGAAAAGCAACGGTCACCTGCTCATACGTAAGTAGTACTACTTCATCATTAAGTATCTCTATATAACTCAGCCCTTTCATTGCGTGTATTTATAAATATCCTCACTATATTATGCAGATTGAAGATCGCGAATTGAAGAAAAGACAAGTGGGTGATATTGGGTTCATTAACACATATCTCATAGATGCAACTGAGGTTGAATTTCGTGCCAAAGATACCGAGGCCAACTTGCTACAATCGTTGGTAATAAATGAACACAAAGATATAATACTCTTTCCTTACAACTTCAAGTGAGTGTTACTGTCTTGTGGCATATTCGGTTTCCTTATTAGTCCAGGTTATAGTAATGTAATATTGATGAGTTATGCATGTGTGCGCAGCTACCACTATATTCTCCTAGAGATTAAGCTTGAGAAGGTAGTAGTAACTGTCTTTGACTCCAAGCGAAAAGATCCCAAGGAGTATGCGGACATGACTGAAATGCTCGAGAAGTAAGTTAAATCGATCATTATCCACCATATCAGCAACTTTGTTCATTTCTGATATCAAGTAATTGTTTTCTTTGTATGGCAGGGCTTGGGGAAAATTCACCAAAAAGCTCCGGGACTACCGAAAGAAGCTGCAATTTAGACACCCAAAGTAAGTACTATATAGTAGCATATTCCACGCGCATCTCCTAGTGATTCAAGCACTAGTTTCATCAATACCATTTAGCATGCTTGCTAATTATCAGTTTGATTGACCTATGTTTCTTGTAAAGTGGTTGTGGCAGGAACAAGGGAATGATTTCTGTGGATACTACGTTTGCGAGTCCATCCGCCACACGACTGTGAGAGGGCTACTCCGACAAACATATGTAGTGAGTAAATAAAAATATTCACAATTTTTTTTTTTAACATCTTTTGTGTTGAGTTTCATTCATTCATATATATATATATATATATATATATATATATATATATATGTATTGACCCCTTTCTTAAAATTAGATGTCTCGGAAGCGGGATGAACTCCTAGCACCAGATCGCATGCGAGCAATTCAAGAGGAATTGGCGGCATTCTTTCTTGACCACGTGATCGCTGAAGACGGAAAATACTATGTGGACCACGCGTCCGTATTGTAAAAAGATAACTATTGTATATATGTAGCGGTAGTGTCGGATAGATATACGAGAACTTGTTGTTCGACCAATCTCTCGGAGAAGGAGAGGTAGTCGATATCACTTCTCTCTGTATGCATATATATATGTTCATGACGATCTTCTGCTTGCTTAATTACTAGCTAGCTAAGCGTGTCTAGCTAGTCCTCTCTATAGGTATGTATAGTACGTGGCGTCGACCAAGCACGGACAAAAGAGAGGACACTTTTCTCTATTAATTAGCTAGCTATAGCACAATATATGAAACACCTAAATTAACCCCCCAAAACCCCCCAAACAACCCTCCCTTTTCAAAAAAAAAACAAAAACCACAGCCATAGAAATCTTGTGGCGTGGATGCCTATTGGTCCCGGTTGGTGCCACCAACCGGGACCAAATCCTCCTGCCTGGGCTCAGCGGACAGGCCACGTGGAGGCCCATCAGTCCAGTTCTGGATTGAACCGGGACTAAAAACGAGGTATTAGTACCGACCCTTTAGTCCCGGTTCATGAACCAGGACTAAATGCCCTTACCAACCGGGTCAACAGGCCCTTTTTCTACTAGTGTTTGGCCATCTGGATTGATATATCTTGCAATGGGAAGAGGTGCTTTGTAATGGGTTCGATCTTACGATGTTCAATCCCAGTGACAAATGGGGACATGACACGTATGTATCATTGCTATTAAGCGTAAAAAGATGGGGTTTATTCAAGCGCGAGTTTGTCTTGTCTACATCATGTCATCTTGCTTAAGGCGTTACTTCATTTTACCATCAACTTAATACACTAGATGCATGCTGGATAAAGGACGATGTGTGGAGTTATAGTAGTAGATGCATAATCGTTTCGGTCTACTTGTCTCGGATGTGATGCCTATATAAGATCATTGCCTTGAATATTGTTCTCACGCCCAATATGCGACCCTATCCAAAAGGAACTCGAGTCCTACATGTGTTTTGTAATATGCCATGTCTTCTTTACAGTGGTGCTTGCTATGTATTTTTGTGATCTATGTGGTGACTAGCACAAGCATGCAAACTAGGCTTCTTGATGTTGCTGATTTCAGCCCTGTTTTGCTGATATTTTTATGCCATGTTAACTTGATGCTACCGAGAGATCCATGCATATTTTGAGATACTTCAGTAAAGATGTTTTGTTCTACATGTCTTGCTCTATCCATCCATGCCCTTGTTTGCAATTATGGAGTGCCATAGCTTGAGTCAATCGAGCTCTACTTTTTCTATAAAATGTTCCTGGCAGATTGTTTACATGTTATTCAATTTTGCCAAGGTTGTTGTGGTTGATCCGTGTATGCTATGATGTTGTTCTTGCCATGTATAGCTTCTATGCCATGTCTTCTTGCTGTTGGTTACTTTGCCATGCCATGTATTGCTCTGTGGTGAGTGGTTCAAGCTCACCAACATGCCTACTTATTGTTGTTCCTGCCATGTTTAAATCTGTAATATAACTTGCCATGTTTACATGGCTGCCATCATATTTTCTGATCCTTTTTGGCTCATGGTCATTAAAAGACTTTTGTTCTATGCAATTAGTAGATTCATTCCATGCCTTTGTTTGCCATGTTAAGTTCCTGTAACATGTTGTTTGATAGCTCTAAACATTGCAACCTGATGTTATCTCTGCCAATGCCTGAAACTGTTATTATATGCAGTCTTGCCATGTCTTTTTGAGCATGTTCTAGTGATTTCTGGAGATAGCTCAGTGTTCATGTTTTGTAATGCTTTACCTGTACATCATGCCCATGCCTTTCGTTATTATGTTAAGGTCCTGTAGCATGTTGTTTTGATGCTTGCAATATGCCTAGTTGCTGTTTTGGACAACTTGTTGCTATGACTTGTATAGTGTGTATGTGTTGAACCGTTGCTCCGTTTTGAGTGTGCTCTATATGGAACTTGCTTAGAATTGCATGTAGTTTCATATTATCATGTTGAATCCTTGTTTTGAGGGGTTTGCTTGATGTTTGTATGCATTTTGCATCAATGCCATGTTTAACTTGTTTTGCTCATATCTTCTAGGCCGTAGCTCCGAATTAAATGAACCTTATATGTAACTTGACTAGAATTTTGTGTAGATCATCGTGGTGCATCTTAACTTGCTGTTTAACAACTTGAACATAAAGTTATTCAGATCTGCACCAATTTCGAAATTTGCATATGAGGACTTACCCGAATTGTTATATGTTGTTCCCGGCCTCATTTAAACTTGCTTTGATGTGTTGCTTTTGTTTGCATCATCTCTTGCCATGAGTAGCCTCATCTAGATTTGTCATGCATCATGCTTGTTGTGCATCATGTCTTGTTCATGTGTGGTGTGTTTACTATGTTGTGTGCTTTTTGTTAGTTCCTGTTTCGTTGCGATCGTGAGGATTCGTTCGTCTACGCTTGGTTCGGCTTCATCCGTTCGTCTTCTCCATGGACTCGTTCTTCTTCCTTGCGGGATTTCAGGCAAGATGACCGCTACCCTGGATCTCACTACTATCATTGCTATGCTAGTTGCTTCGTTCTTTTGCTATGCTGCGCTACCTATTACCTGTTTTTCAAGCCATCCCAAATTGCCATGTCAGCCTCTAACCTTTTGCACCCTTCCTATGCAAACCATTGTTTGGCTATGTTACCGCTTTGCTCAGCCCCTCTTATAGCGTTGTTAGTTGCAGGTGAAGATGAAGTTTGTTCCTTGTTGGAACATGGAGATGTTGTTCCTTGTTGGAACATGTTCACTTGTTGGGATATCACAATATATCTTATATTATTAATGCATCTATATATTTGGTAAAGGATGGAAGGCTCGGCCTTATGCCTGGTGTTTTGTTCCACTCTTGCCGCCCTAGTTTCCGTCATATCGGTATTATGTTCCCGGATTTTGCGTCCCTAACGCGGTCGGGTGATTTATGGGACCCCTTGACAGATTCGCTTTGAATAAGACTTTTCCAAAGAAAGCCCAACATTGGTTTTACCATTTGCCTCACCTATGCCCTTTTTCCCTTGGGTTTCGGAGCCCGAGGGTCATCTTTATTTTAGCCCCCGGCCGGTGCTCCTTCGAGTGTTGGTCCGAAACGGGCAGATCAAGGGGCCACCACGGGGCAACTCGAGGTCTGGTTTTACTCGTAGGCTGACCTATCCGGTGTGCCCTGAGAACGAGGTACGTGCGACTCCTATCAGGATTTGTCGGCACATCCGGGCGGCTTTGCTGGTCTTGTTTTATTGCTGTGAAATGTCTTGTAGCCGGGATTCCGAGACTGATCGGGTCTTCCCGGGGAGAAGGAATATCCTTCGTTGATCGCGAGAGCTTATCATGGGCTAAGTTGGGACACCCTGCAGGTATAAACTTTTCGAGAGCCGTGCCCGCGGTTATGTGGCAGATGGGAATTTGTTAATATCCGGTTGTAGTAAACTTGAAGCAAACTCTTCTAAAATACACCAACCGTGTGCGTAACCGTGAGTGTCTCTTTTCAGGGTTGATCGAGAGGAGAACACGGTTTCTGGGTTATGGTTGACGTAAGTAGGAGTTCAGGATCACTTCTTGATCATTACTAGTTGACGACCGTTCCTTTGTTTCTCTTCTCGCTCTCATTTGCGTATGTTAGCCACCATATATGCTTAGTCGCTGCTGCAACCTCACCACTTTATCCCTTCCTTTCCCTTTAAGCTTTGCTAGTCTTGATACCCGTGGTAATGGGATTGCTGAGTCCTCGTGGCTCACAGATTACTACACCACCAGTTGCAGGTACAGGTTATGCGATGATCATGACGCGAGAGCGATGCTTGCTTGCTTTGAGTTCTTCTTCTGCTTCTTCTTCGATCAGGGGATAGGTTCGTGTCGGCACTGGGCTAGCGGTGGATATTGTTTGAGTTTCTGTTTATGATTCATCCGTAGTCGGATGTTGATCTTGTATATGATGTTGATGTATTCTTGTGGCATTTGTGCCTTTTGTATGTATCTCCATCTATTATGTAATGTTGATGTAATGATATCCACCTTGCAAAAGCGTTTCCAATATGCGGGTCTATCCTTGGTGGGACCTTCGAGTTCCTTTTGGATAGGGTCGCATATTGGGCGTGACAAGTTGGTATCAGAGCCTCGACCGACCCTAGGAGCCCCCTTGATTGATCGTGTAGTTTGGCCGTTGTTGAGTCTAGAGGAAAACTGATTTCTGAGTCTAGTTATATCGGAGAGTAGGAATTCTTTTTACTCCTCAGTCCCTTAAATTTTCTGGTGAGGAATCTTGACGTAGGTGTTTTGAATTACTCCTCTTCCCGTTCAAATTTTTCTTTAGGATCACGCAGTTGGTTTTTCGATCGTTGTTCCTCAGCTCTTTTTATCCGGTGCATTTCTCGTCAAGTCGACTCGAGGCTCTTCATCTTTGCCAAGTTCAATCCTCAGTTCTTCCTCAGACGTCGTTGTTTTTCCTTGTCCGAAGTTGTCCTTGTTTTTCCCACCCGCCCTCCCTTCTTCCTCTCAGAACCGGAGTCCGCTATTGAGTATCCTTCTACTAGTGCGAAGTTTTTGCTCTCTTTCCTCAATGATTTCAACCGGTGTTTTCTCTTCAAGATATTCGTTGATTTCCCCTCCAAGTTGCCTTTGTTTTTTCCCGCCCTCCCACCCTTTTCTTCCCGGAGTTTGCCTCTCTCCCGACCATCTATTTCATTCGTGTGGAGTCACTTCAGTCTTACGTCAATTATTTCAACCGGTGAATTCTCGTCTTGTTCGTCATTCTTCATCTCTTTTCTTCTCCGGTGGACTCAATTCAAGTTTTTCGTTGTCGATCATATTCTTTTCCTCGAAGTGTTCTCTTTGCTCGTTCGCCTCTCGCCAGTTTATCATTCCGGAGTTCGGAAGACATATCAGGAGATTTGTCTGCGTTCCAATTAATTCGAGGGTGTCACCTCAGTCAAATATTTCATTTGTTCCGATGCATCATCTATCTGTTCAACATCCCTTTCCAACGGTGTTTTTCTCTTTAGTGGGCCCTAACCCACATGTCTTTCCCCAGGATCTTACCTGACTCTTCTATTTCCCCGGAGCTATTCCCAATTCTTTTCAAGTTTGCCGTAAGAATGAATTTCATCAGTCAGATGCCTTTCCAAGATCAATTTCAAATCATTTTCATTGTTGACTCAACGGCTTTGTTTTTCATTCTCCCGGAGCGTCTCAACAATTCCGCATGGTGGTTCTCGTCATCATTCTCAGCATTTGAAGACCGTTATAGAGTTTTCCCTAAATCTTGTCCGTTCTCCCGGAGATTTGTGGTGCTAGCTCGATGTTATCCTATCTAATTGTTTCGAGTCATGCAAATTCTTTTCATCAATCCGGAGTAATTCAGGTGTTGCTTTCCCTCTCGATCATCCGGAGGCCATCTTTTCAGAAGATTTCTTCGTTCCAAGTTTTTCAAATTCGTTCTCCAATTATTCCATATTCGTGCCCCTTCGTTCGTCTCAATATTCTTCCGGTGCTTCGTTCAAGTATTCTTCTATCAGTTCGCGATCTCTTTGTTCTCTTGCTTTTTAATTCCCTCAAGTATCTTCGTGCTTCTCTAATTCTTCCCGGTGATTCATTATCTTTCATCAGTCATTTCCAAATTCTTACGGTGGTTCGTTCAAGATTCTTTTCTTTGATTATCATATTAATTCATTCGTTCTTTCCAATCCTACCGGTGGTTCATGAAGACCTTCTCAAGTTTGCGATATGTCACTTCTCAATCCTTTTCAAGAAGAATAAGTATTATGAAAATCCATTGCTTCTCATCAATTTAATTTGATGAAGGATAAGCATACAATAAATCTTATTCTTATTTCCTCGAAGTGATTAATTTTTTCCTTCGGAGTTTGTTCTTGGTGAATAAATTCTAGTTCCAAGTGTTTTTCATCTTTTCTTTTCTGGAGTTCAAATTTTCTCGACCATTTCGTCGGAACCTTCATCTAAGTCATCGCAAGGCTCATCTTATTCTTTCATCCTTCATCATATCTCATCATCTTTTGTTACCGGAGTTCTTCATGGTGGTTCTCCATGATTTAATCTTTTCTTCAAGAGTTCATCAAGATTTTGTTGATGGAGTTCAAGTATCTTTCCTTCTTGCCTTTCGAAGTGCAATTAATTCTCCGTTTTCTTTTGAAGTGGAGTTTTGCATTTCTTCGTTCTTCTCAGCTATTTAATCTTTTCTGATTGTGGTTGGTTATCACCTCATAATTTTGAGGAGGTTATCCATAAGTCCACAACAAGCTTATTCTTTCGTTTTTGATTTTTTTTCAACAACTCCGTTCAATCCTTCCTTCTAAGATCTTTTCATTCAATTCTTTCAATTCTTCCGGAGGCATTGCGTTCTTCCTCTCATCAACTATCGTTCCATTTCGTCAAACTCAGTTCTAATCCTTCCATTTTCAGCCGGAGTGCTGCCTAAATCCTTTCAGTCTTATTCGTTTCTTTTCTCATTCTAACCACTCCGGTTAGAACGAGTTGTTTCTTAGTCTATATAATTTCCGTGAGCTTTCGATTCTCGTCATTCTCGTCGTTCCTCTCGTTTTCTTGAGTGCTCTCGAATCTTTTCTTCTTCTCTTCAGTTCTTACTTCACCTCATCCTTTTTCCCTTCCGTCTCGGTCCTAAGATCTCGGGACGAGATCTCTTGTTAGTGGAGGAGTGTTGTAACGCCCCGGATTCGATGCGCCAGGTGTCTGCCAGTTATTCGTCGTCCTTGCCATGTCATATGCTTGCGTGTTGCACTTTGCCATGTCATCATCTGCATTTTATATCATGTCGTCATGTTCATCGCATTTGCATACGTGTTCGTCTCATGCATCCGAGCATTTTCCCCGTTGTCCGTTTTGCAATCCGGCACTCCTATGTCTCCTGGCGCCCTCTTTTACCTCTTTTCGTGTGTGGGTGTTAAACGGTCTCGGAATGGACCGAGGTTTGTCAAGCGGCCTTGGTATAGCATCGATAGACCGCCTGTCAAGTTTCGTGCCATTTGGAGGTCGTTTGGTACTCCAACGGTTAACCGGGTAACCGCAAAAGCCTCTTTAAGTTGCAGCCCAAAACCCAGCAAACTCCCCTCCATGCTCTCGGTCGTTCGATCACGATCGCGTGGCCGAAAACCGCACCTCATTTGGACACTTCTAGCTCCCTCTACCTATAAAACTAGATCCCCCCGAAAATTCGCGGATCATTTCGCAGACGAAACCCTAAAATCGCCTCACGCCACAGACGCGTCGCTCCCTCGCCGGACACGTCCGCCTTCGCCGCGCAGCCAACCACGGGCCGCCACGTGTCCCCACCGCCGTCTCCACAGCGCCCCGCCGCCCGCGTCGCGAACCAGCCGAACCCTTGCCAGCGAGCCAGCGTCGCCGCCGCTGGCCCGTCGGCCCGTCCGCCTCCTCGCCGCCCGCCCCAGCGGACCACTGCAGCGCCGCCCGCCTCCGGCCCGATGCAGCGCGCCGCGCAGGTGCCGCCCTCGCCGCCTCGGCTCCGGCCTCCTCCGCGCCCGGCCCCGCGCGCCGCCGCCGCTTCCGCCGTCCCGGCAGCCGCCCGCCGCCAAATCGCCATCGCCCGCCGCCTCCGCGTTGCCGCCGCGCCGGCCGCGAGCTCCGGCGACCTCCTCCCGCCGCCCCTTCGTCTCCCTCCTCGTCGGCGTCTCCTCCGGCGCCCTCTCCGGCGAGCTCCTCCGCCCCGCCTCGGATCCGGTCGGGTGGATGAGATCCACCCGCCCGGCCAACCAAACGCTCCCTCGCCCCGCCCGGATCCCCTCGTCCCGGATCCTCGTCCCGTTTCCGGAGGGTAAAAATCCACTAAGTCCCCGAAATTTTGCATTTTTGTTGCATTCTCTTCATGCCATAACTCTGTCATCGTTGCTCCGTTTTGTGCGTATAATATGTCGAAATGTTCTCCTCGAAGAGTAGATCATTTCATCTCATTGCATCATTTTCATTGCACTTTTGTCATTTTGGCCATGATTATTGTGTGCATCCTAGGAACTTGAGTCCTACATGTGTTTTGTAATATGCCATGTCTTCTTTACAGTGGTGCTTGCTATGTATTTTTGTGATCTATGTGGTGACTAGCACAAGCATGCAAACTAGGCTTCTTGATGTTGCTGATTTCAGCCCTGTTTTGCTGATATTTTTATGCCATGTTAACTTGATGCTACCGAGAGATCCATGCATATTTTGAGATACTTCAGTAAAGATGTTTTGTTCTACATGTCTTGCTCTATCCATCCATGCCCTTGTTTGCAATTATGGAGTGCCATAGCTTGAGTCAATCGAGCTCTACTTTTTCTATAAAATGTTCCTGGCAGATTGTTTACATGTTATTCAATTTTGCCAAGGTTGTTGTGGTTGATCCGTGTATGCTATGATGTTGTTCTTGCCATGTATAGCTTCTATGCCATGTCTTCTTGCTGTTGGTTACTTTGCCATGCCATGTATTGCTCTGTGGTGAGTGGTTCAAGCTCACCAACATGCCTACTTATTGTTGTTCCTGCCATGTTTAAATCTGTAATATAACTTGCCATGTTTACATGGGTGCCATCATATTTTCTGATCCTTTTTGGCTCATGGTCATTAAAGGACTTTTGTTCTATGCAATTATTAGATTCATTCCATGCCTTTGTTTGCCATGTTAAGTTCCTGTAACATGTTGTTTGATAGCTCTAAACATTGCAACCTGATGTTATCTCTGCCAATGCCTGAAACTGTTATTATATGCAGTCTTGCCATGTCTTTTTGAAGACGGAAAATACTATGTGGACCACGCGTCCGTATTGTAAAAGATAACTATTGTATATATGTAGCCGGTAGTGTCGGATAGATATACGAGAACTTGTTGTTCGACCAATCTCTCGGAGAAGGAGAGGTGGTCGATATCACTTCTCTCTGTATGCATATATATATGTTCATGACGATCTTCTGTTTGCTTAATTACTAGCTAGCTAGCGTGTCTAGCTAGTCCTCTCTATAGGTATGTATAGTACGTAGCGTCGACCAAGCACGGACAAAAGAGAGGACACTTTTCTCTATTAATTAGCTAGCTATAGCACAATATATGAAACACCTAAATTAACCCCCAAAACCCCCAAACCCCCTCCCTTTTCAAAAAAAAACAAAACCACAGCCATAGAAATCTTGTGGCGTGGATGCCTATTGGTCCCGGTTGGTGCCACCAACCGGGACCAAATCCTCCTGCACAGGCTCAGCGGACAGGCCACGTGGAGGCCCATCAGTCCCGGTTCTGGATTGAACCGGGACTAAAGGGCCAGGGTATTAGTACCGACCCTTTAGTCCCGGTTCATGAACCAGGACTAAATGCCCTTACCAACCGGGTCAACATGCCCTTTTTCTACTAGTGTTTGGCCATCTAGATTGATATATCTTGCAATGGGAAGAGGTGCTTTGTAATGGGTTCGATCTTACGATGTTCAATCCCAGTGACAAATGGGGACATGACACGTATGTATCATTGCTATTAAGCGTAAAAGATGGGGTTTATTCAAGCCGAGTTTGTCTTGTCTACATCATGTCATCTTGCTTAAGGCGTTACTTCATTTTACCATCAACTTAATACACTAGATGCATGCTGGATAAAGGACGATGTGTGGAGTTATAGTAGTAGATGCATAATCGTTTCGGTCTACTTGTCTCGGATGTGATGCCTATATAAGATCATTGCCTTGAATATTGTTCTCACGCCCAATATGCGACCCTATCCAAAAGGAACTCGAGTCCTACATGTGTTTTGTAATATGCCATGTCTTCTTTACAGTGGTGCTTGCTATGTATTTTTGTGATCTATGTGGTGACTAGCACAAGCATGCAAACTAGGCTTCTTGATGTTGCTGATTTCAGCCCTGTTTTGCTGATATTTTTATGCCATGTTAACTTGATGCTACCGAGAGATCCATGCATATTTTGAGATACTTCAGTAAAGATGTTTTGTTCTACATGTCTTGCTCTATCCATCCATGCCCTTGTTTGCAATTATGGAGTGCCATAGCTTGAGTCAATCGAGCTCTACTTTTTCTATAAAATGTTCCTGGCAGATTGTTTACATGTTATTCAATTTTGCCAAGGTTGTTGTGGTTGATCCGTGTATGCTATGATGTTGTTCTTGCCATGTATAGCTTCTATGCCATGTCTTCTTGCTGTTGGTTACTTTGCCATGCCATGTATTGCTCTGTGGTGAGTGGTTCAAGCTCACCAACATGCCTACTTATTGTTGTTCCTGCCATGTTTAAATCTGTAATATAACTTGTCATGTTTACATGGGTGCCATCATATTTTCTGATCCTTTTTGGCTCATGGTCATTAAAGGACTTTTGTTCTATGCAATTAGTAGATTCATTCCATGCCTTTGTTTGCCATGTTAAGTCCCTGTAACATGTTGTTTGATAGCTCTAAACATTGCAACCTGATGTTATCTCTGCCAATGCCTGAAACTGTTATTATATGCAATCTTGCCATGTCTTTTTGAGCATGTTCTAGTGATTTCTGGAGATAGCTCAGTGTTCATGTTTTGTAATGCTTTACCTGTACATCATGCCCATGCCTTTCGTTATTATGTTAAGGTCCTGTAGCATGTTGTTTTGATGCTTGCAATATGCCTAGTTGCTGTTTTGGACAGCTTGTTGCTATGACTTGTATAGTGTGTATGTGTTGAACCGTTGCTCCGTTTTGAGTGTGCTCTATATGAAACTTGCTTAGAATTGCATGTAGTTTCATATTATCATGTTGCATCCTTGTTTTGAGGGGTTTGCTTGATGTTTGTATGCATTTTGCATCAATGCCATGTTTAACTTGTTTTGCTCATATCTTCTAGGCCGTAGCTCCGAATTAAATGAACCTTATATGTAACTTGACTAGAATTTCGTGTAGATCATCGTGGTGCATCTTAACTTGCTGTTTAACAACTTGAACATAAAGTTATTCAGATCTGGACCAATTTCGAAATTTGCATATGAGGACTTACCCGAATTGTTATATGTTGTTCGGCCTCATTTAAACTTGCTTTGATGTGTTGCTTTTGTTTGCATCATCTCTTGCCATGAGTAGCCTCATCTAGATTTGTCATGCATCATGCTTGTTGTGCATCATGTCTTGTTCATGTGTGGTGTGTTTACTATGTTGTGTGCTTCTTTTTGTTAGTTCCTGTTTCGTTGCGATCGTGAGGATTCGTTCGTCTACGCTTGGTTCGGCTTCATCCGGTCTTCTTCATGGACTCGTTCTTCTTCCTTGCGGGATTTCAGGCAAGATGACCGCTACCCTGGATCTCACTACTATCATTGCTATGCTAGTTGCTTCGTTCTTTCGCTATGCTGCGCTACCTATTATCTGTTTTTCAAGCCATCCCAAATTGCCATGTCAGCCTCTAACCTTTTGCACCCTTCCTATGCAAACCATTGTTTGGCTATGTTACCGCTTTGCTCAGCCCCTCTTATAGCGTTGTTAGTTGCAGGTGAAGATGAAGTTTGTTCCTTGTTGGAACATGGAGATGTTGTTCCTTGTTGGAACATGTTCACTTGTTGGGATATCACAATATATCTTATATTATTAACGCATCTATATATTTGGTAAAGGGTGGAAGGCTCGGCCTTATGCCTGGTGTTTTGTTCCACTCTTGCCGCCCTAGTTTCCGTCATATCGGTATTATGTTCCCGGATTTTGCGTCCCTAACGCGGTCGGGTGATTTATGGGACCCCTTGACAGTTCGCTTTGAATAAGACTTTTCCAGCAAGGCCCAACATTGGTTTTACCATTTGCCTCACCTATGCCCTTTTTCCCTTGGGTTTCCAAAGCCCGAGGGTCATCTTTATTTTAGCCCCCCCGGTCCAGTGCTCCTTGGAGTGTTGGTCCGAAACGGGCAGACTGCGGGGCCACCACGGGGCAACTCGAGGTCTGGTTTTACTCGTAGGCTGACCTATCCGGTGTGCCCTGAGAACGAGGTACGTCGACTCCTATCGGGATTTGTCGGCACATCCGGCGGCTTTGCTGGTCTTGTTTTATTGCTGTGAAATGTCTTGTAACCGGAATTCCGAGACTGATCGGGTCTTCCCGGGAGAACGAATATCCTTCGTTGACCGTGAGAGCTTGTGATGGGCTAACTTGGGACACCGCTGCAGGGTATAAACTTTCGAGAGCCGTGCCCGCGGTTATGTGGCGGATGAGAATTTGTTATTGTCCGGTTGTAGTAAACTTGAAGCAAACTCTTCTAAAATACACCAACCGTAATGCGTAACCGTGAGTGTCTCTTTTCGGGTTGATCGAGAGGAGAACACGGTTTATGGGTTATGATTGACGTAAGTAGGAGTTCAGGATCACTTCTTGATCATTACTAGTTGACGACCGTTCCTTTGTTTCTCTTCTCGCTCTCATTTGCGTATGTTAGCCACCATATATGCTTAGTCGCTGCTGCAACCTCACCACTTTATCCCTTCCTTTCCCTTTAAGCTTTGCTAGTCTTGATACCCATGGTAATGGGATTGCTGAGTCCTCGTGGCTCACAGATTACTACACCACCAGTTGCAGGTACAGGTTATGCGATGATCATGACGCGAGAGCGATGCTTGCTTGCTTTGAGTTCTTCTTCTGCTTCTTCTACGATCAGGGGATAGGTTCCAGGTCGGCAGCCTGGGCTAGCAGGGTGGATATTGTTTGAGTTTCTGTTTATGATTCATCCGTAGTCGGATGTTGATCTTGTATATGATGTTGATGTATTCTTGTGGCATTTGTGCCTTTTGTATGTATCCCCATCTATTATGTAATGTTGATGTAATGATATCCACCTTGCAAAAGCGTTTCCAATATGCGGGTCTATCCTTGGTGGGACCTTCGAGTTCCTTTTGGATAGGGTCGTATATTGGGCGTGACAATTGTCATATTTATTTGCTTTTCTATCAATTTCCCAACAGTAATTTGTTTACCCACTGTATGCTATTTTCAAGAGAGAAGCCTCTAGTGAAAAATATGGCCCCCGGGTCTATCTTCTATCATATATTAAAACCAAAAATACCTTTCTGCATTTTCCTTTTATTTATTTTATTTTGTATTTTTGTTTGATCTATCAATCAAAAACTATATAGTTTAATCTTTCTCGTAACCGTCAATGGATTGACAACCCCTTGTTTGGTTGGGTTGCAAAGGTTTGTTGTTTGTGTGCAGGTGCTGCTAACGAGTCGTTGCTTGGTTCTCCCACTGGATTGATAACCTTGGTTTCATAACTAAGGGAAATACTTATCTCTACTGTACTGCATCATCCTCTCCTCTTCGGGGAAATCCTAACGCATATCACACGTAGCAGATTGCGATAGAGTGAAGCAGAGGTGATTTCAGGTGCGATCTATTTACAAAAAGTCATCGTAGGAATTTACTCAGTGTTTCCTGGATTAGGTAATGCTAATTCCTATGCACTTTTTTTATGTTTTTCAGGCAATGGATCAAACATGTATTACTAGTAAAGCGAGGTTGAACACATAATACTTCAATGGCATGCAACAGTTTATGGATTTTGAGGTTGCTCACTTCTACTAGTGATGGAGTTGTTGAATTTCTCCGAAGAGGAAACGTGAAGCAATATAGTAGCAGATTGTATTTTCCTTGGTTAAGAACCAAGGTAATCGATCCAAAATGAGGCAACACATTAACAACGTGAAAGGTATCCGCACACACATAAAGGAATTGCTTGCACCCTACAAAAATAAGGGGGTCATCACTCGGCTTGTACTTGCTAGTTGCAGGAGTAAAGTTGGTAGTGGAAGTTAAAACAATAAAATTCAAAAGAAACTGAAATAAAACAAGCAATGCAATTGTAGTACTCTTAGTATTAATGGAAAATGGACCCAAGGTCCATTGGCTCACTAGAGGCATCTCTCTCAGATGCATAGCATCGGTAGTTATGATGATCATCCAAGGTAGTATACAAAAATTACCATTGGGCAATTGATAGAATTGTGGATAGTTATGATGATCATCCAAGGCATAATGAATACATAGGCAATAGGCTTGTGACAAGCAGACCATTAATCCATCTGCATCTACTACTATTAATCCACCCCAAGACCTCTATCTACGATGCATCTCAAAGTATTAAGTTCATGATAAATAGAGTAACGCATTAAGCAAGATGACGTAATGTAGACAAATTAAGACCAGTTAATATGAACGAACCCCGTCGTTCTACCCTTAGCAACAACAATCAATACGTGCCTTATCAACCCTTTTGTCACAGGGCTAGATCACCGCAAGATTGAACCTACTACAAAGCACATTGCCCACTAAAGACAAACCAGTCTAATTTGGACAAAGTAGATGGATAGATCAGAGAGAAATACAAAGCTATAAAATTAGGCAGCGGATAAATCTCAAGACACTCAACTACTTAAATGGATAATTCTAATCATAAACCCACAATTCATCGGATCCCAACAAACAAACCGCAAAGATTACATCCGATTGATCTCAGAGGAGATCATTGTGTTGAATATCAAAAAAGAGAGATAAGGCCATAGGCCGTGAAGGAACTACTCACACATAATCATGGAGGCAACAAGGTTGATGAAGATTGCCTCCCCAATGGTTTCCACCTCCGTTAGAGTACCAGAAAAGGGCTCTAGATGAGATCGCTCCGAAACAGAGGCTTGCAGCGACGGAAGAATTGTTTCGGGTCTCGCTCCAAGCGTTTCAGACAATATGGTACTTTATAGGGCAATCAGAGCTACATGGAGAACGCAAGTCAGGGGGTAGCCTATCCCCTGGGCACGTTGACCTAGCTTGTGATTTCCACATGGGACTTCTCGTCCTTCCCTGAAGCTTCTAGGGTCTCTTATGTTCCAGAATAATCAGTATAAAGTTTCATTGTGCTTGGACTTCGGTAGGTATGATTTTTCCGTGAAAGAAAAAACAGGAATTGCCACTGGACACTAAGTTAATAAGTTAGTCTAGAAAAATAATATAAAATGGCATATAAAGCATACAGAAGTGCTAATATAAAAGCATGAAACAATAAAAAGTTATACATACGTCCGAGACGTACACTCACAACAAAGGGGATGAACGCATGTTGTGCCCATCCATGCGGTGTCAAAATGAGGTACGCCATCCTATAGTGACTATAAAATTACACATAAATGTCTCTGGTATGTCCAATACCTATATGAGGTCGATCTATCATGGGTAATCACTGGACAACGGTGGAAGCAGTAGTACTGCCAATGATTATGGTTATGAAACGAATGAGCCTGATGATTTTCAACTGTTCGATGATTCTAAGTATGATAGTCTGACATGAGCAAAGAATCTAGAAATAAGGTAGATGTATGTGGTTGGTTGGATATTTTTTTTAAATCTCAAGGAAGAAGCGCAATGAGAACTTCATGAGGTATGCTGCACTGACACGACTGTCATTCATTATCAGGGTCCTTCGTATCAAAAACATACATCAGTAAGACTAACAAGACATTCAATATGCTTTTTTAGTTGTTGAATCTTGTTTTGCCAGATGTGAACTTTCTAAAATCTTACGCTGATGCTAAGAGTTCTCTTTCTGATCTTGGTATCTTGACGTGGTAGGAGGGTTAGTGGGAAATGTTCATGTAAGCTAACAACCGCATAGGTTTTTCAAACAAAAACAAGTCACAATATGTAAAGCTAGTTATTGTCTTCACCCAACAAGTACCGATTGCACTTTTTTCCTATGAGAAATCCAACATGGAATTATAACCTAAGGAGTACACAAGGAAGCAAATAAAAATAAAAAAACTCGGCTTATAAACAAAGCATATTTCTAAGGAAAATTTGTCATGAAAAAAAATTCTTGATGAGTTAATCATGGCTGTCAAAATGGTGAGATATTTTTTTGCAAAGAACGTATGTGAAGTTGTGGTTGTGTAAAGGCCTATTGTTTGTTTCATAAGGTAGTGTACTAGACTTATACATGGTCCTTTTAGGCATTTTACCTTCACCTAAACACAAGGAGTTAAAAAGTTTCACATGGGAGAAAGTGTTCATGCATGTGTATAGAAGCATACACGGTTTAGCTGAGTTGTAGTATTTTCCAGTATCGTTTTCCGGTATGATCCTTCATTAGCGCAAAGATTGCTTCTCAACAAAATGCCTAAGTAGTCTTTGAATTGGGAGGTGTCGAGAATCAATCTTAACAAGGGCACCATCATGTCATTGTGAGGTAGGCATCATGTTGTAGCTGCTCTATCCTTGCCTGAGCTAAAAGGATTGTTTTTGTTTGTGCTTGTTAATTTGTCATTGTAGTGGCACGAAGATGCAAACCCTTCATTTTCTTCGGAAAAGGGATGGCCATTCCCAGCTTCTGCATTGGTTGATGTATGGAGTCATATATTATTAACTATTCAATACTGCCTAGCAATGATAAGCCACTATGTTGAGAAAATCGGCTAAATAATAAATCAATCAAAACATGACACCATTCAAAATAGATCTACCTCATGACATTATCTCCACTAACCTAACACGCATCGATCCTATGGCATTTGATATACAGTAAAATAGTAGAACACTCCTAGATAAAGCCTTCAGGAAGGGATCGCGGCAGATACGTCCATGTTGACGGGTCCAGCGGAAGATCGAACTTGCGATTTTCACATTCTCTTTAGAATAAATAGAGCATCATTCCTTCAGATTACCATGGAAGGCATATTAGTCACCCAACTTGCTATCCTGAAAAACTTTGTATGGTCAGTAGCAATAAAGACTATAAATTTTGTGCAGAAGATAATAAATTTTGATACCTAGGTTTTTCATAGGGATTTTGGAGGACTGGAATCCTTAGATATGTTCCTGGTGTTGGCTTTTTGATTCATAGGATTGAATCCTACAAGAAGTTTCCTAAGGATTTCTTTCTACTATTTCTCATAGATTTCTAGCATCCACTCAATCCTCTTTGAAAGGACCCTTTTTTCCCTATAATGCAATCAAACTAACCAAAATCCTGTAGGATTGAGATGGCCATGACATTCCAATCCTCTATTTTTCCTATTCCCGTGTTTTTACAATACTACGAATGAAAGAGGTCGTAAATTAAGAAAAAATTTCTTTTCTTTATGTACTTCAACCAACACTTCTGTACGAATATGAAAGTAAAAGATTACATACACTAAAGGAGAAAACTTAGTGCTTGACAAATCCTTTTTTTCGGGTGTTCTTGAAAACCAAATGTTTGTATCCATTGGTTACTAAAGTAGTTGCTCCTCTACTGTTAGAATCTCTATCCGAGAGGGAGTACAAGAGCAATCAATACAAATCAAAGTGCCTTTTCCCAATCAATAAAGCATGCTACATTTGTGCTTCGATCCTTCCACCAGAATCGATCAGCCAAAGGAGCAAACCAAGCTAACTTTCTACCAAGGAAATATCTGCTCACATGAAAGTGCTCTCGGTTTCTGGGAGGTCACATCAGCAAGATCAACCTGCACCAACCATGTGAAAAATTCCGAAATACCTATATCAAAATACCTATATAATCAACAACCTTATCGGAACAAAGAGGGGACATAAGCCAGAGGGTTAGGTGCACCTGTGCCATATCAACGATTCTCTGCTATGAGATCTTGTCGAGGAAGTGGAGGAGGGATACCACATGTATGCCACTACTTAAGTTTGATGGGAGATTGAGGGGCTCATTCAATGGGAGGGAAAAGAGTGAACTGATATGACTTAGCGGTGGCAACTTGGGTAAATTTCACCTGAAAACATTTCTCACAGCCATGGAAGCTGGGCATAACAAGTGGAAAAAATGGACTATTTAAAAAAAGTGGGAAAGTTGGACAATGGAACAACTCTAGTTTTTGTGAATTCTGTTGTGGAAAATACTTGTATGAATTCCTAGCTTTTCTGCAGCATAATTTAGTTTCAGAAGCTAAATCAAAGGCCCCTTAGAACTGGCTATTTTGCGGAACCTGAGATTATATGGTGTCTTTCGTCTTTGCAAACTTCATATTGATGTTGAAGCACGGTCTCAGCTATCCTATGCCTTTCGATCACGCCGATGACGCTCATCGACTTCACGGTGATGCCCTCATATTTTCTCCAAATTCTTACCTATGGTTTTACTGCCTTTAGTGCTGAGTATCTCTTAGTGGATCTCCTTTTCTAGAAATTAGCTCAAGGGTCTAGACTAGGTATCCGACTTTTGGTTTTGTTAGGTTTGTGCTTGTGGCGTGACTTGATTCTATAGGGTGCTTTCAAGGAGGTGGGCGACACAAGGTGTTTTTGGTGTGGTCTCGACTTTGAAGGTCATCAGGTCCATCATCTACTTGGTCGAGCCTGGTAGGCCCTTGACATGTTGACTTATGGGAAATGGGGGAGGGGTAGTTTTAGTTGGCTATGTTGCTAGCCTCACACCATATTTTTGGTTTTACTCCTCTTTACTTGTGTTGTTGTTTTTCCAGCTTCGATGACCACCCCTTGTTCGTGCTATGCCCTTGTAATAAGTTATACCACTGTCTTGTAATTGGTACCTGGGACCTTATTGGAAGTGTAAGCGTCTTAATGGAAAATGCTCACGTAAGCTAACAACCTTGTAGGCCATTCTAAAGATAAAACAATTCTCCACACATCCTATTTGAATTTTTGTCCTGAGACATCCAGCATGGATTTAGAACTAAAGGAGGATACATGGGAACTTGGAAATGGAAGAACTTCGCCTTCTAACTCATGCACTTAGCAGTTTGTGTTTGAAGTTGTAGTCGAAAAAATGAAGCCAAATGTACACTACACATGAAGATGTGGAGATTAAGTTAAGGTTGTATATGGGTGTATGGTTTAACCCTGATACATGAGCAGAGTAATGTGACTTGCGTTGTGAATAGTACATTAGAATTTATTGGCTATCTTCACTATACTTGCGTGAAAATTGCTTGCTTTGGTCAACCAACTTTGAAAATGCACATTTAGCCTACTGAACTGAACTTGGTAAAGATGTCCAAATACTATCATATTATACTTTGGCTAATCAATTTTTTGTCCTCTGGAAATATTTTAGTTCCGCCAATCATACCAAATGGTACTGCACTATAAACATATACATGATCACTCTAGGGTTCATGCTTACCTTCATATCAAAATTGAAAACTCACCAAACCAATCGCATAGGACAAAAGTGTCCACCATCCATGCATGTATTATGTAAACATAAACATACACATACACAGCCTGACCGAGTTGAAGCATTTATTGGTTTTGTTTTCTTGTAGATCTTTTTTAGTGATGAATAGACCACTTCTCGACAGCCATTGTGTAAGTTTTCTAGGATTTGAAGACATCGCGCATGAATCATTCTTAACAAGGGCGCATTGCGCCAAATCATATGCATCAGATGCAGGAGGATCAACGTATTCACGACCAGCATGTCACTGTGATAAAGGGATTACAACATAGGCCCTTAGTTGGTGTACATCATGTCACTGTGATAAAGGGATTACAACATAGGCCCCTAGTTATTGTAGACGAGTAAGAGCTAGCAGGATGCTCGGATGAAAAAAATAGCAACACCTCGTCATGCAATGGCATTAGGACATGCAAGCGCCCTAAACTTGTTTTGAAAGTTGTGAAGTCAGACTTGTCTCTTGTTAGTGCATTCTCTGATGCTGACTGGGCAGCTGTACCGATGACAGAAAATCGATTCGAGGTTTTGCCATATTCTTTGAATTTATCTTGTTTATTAGAGTGCAAGAAACCAACCTACAATGCCATGGTCCAGCACAAATGTAGAGTACAAGTCACTTGATAAGGCAACAATAGAAGTAATCTGGGCTCAGTCGTTGTTGCAAGAACATGGCATTAGTCAACCGCAAGCATCGACATTATGGTGTGATAATATTGGTGACACTTATCTACCACCCAATCATATGTGTCATGCAAAAACTAAGGAGGTTCATTACCATTTCGCCAGACAAAGAGTAGCAAATAAGTTACTCAACATTCGTGTTATACTCATAGAAGATCATGTTGCATATGGTTTTACAAAGCCTTTGACAGTTAGGAAACAAGAAGGTTTTCGATGCAATCTCAACTTAGATAAGTTGTGATTGAGAGGGGGTGATGAGATACCTATGTATTATGTATGTTCGGGATTTGCTGTAATCTATGATTTTGTTATTGTTATAATATCTGACTCTTTCTTAACAAGTTGGAAAGTCAAGACAGATCATAACAGAATGATATCACATGTAATCTCTTCTACTTTCTATTGCGCTAACAAGTCCCTGTCTAATGTATGGAAAACGGTTCCAACCATTATATAGACAGTTCTACATGCCTATGAAGAATTTCTTCCTGCCAAGCACAGTAGTAAGTGCAGCATGCATGATCCAGGCGGCCGACACAAAGTAGAGAAGGAGTAGGGAGGCGACAAAGCCATAGCACTTATATATTGTCCATGGCTTTAGATTCTACTCGCCTTCGAGTGTGCCATTCTCATGAGATATTCTGCTACTGTTACGCTTGTGGTGTTGTGGTGACCTATAGATTTAAATAGGCGGTCTGGAGTACATACGACACAGAGAGGCAGGGATAGATGGACGGTGTAAATGAGGCATGCATGTGCAAGTGTTGCAGTGAATGTCGATATACGAAACTAAGAGGAGTAGATATCGTAAGAGAAAAGGTATAAGTATTCGATCGCTTGTGTTCCAAGGCTCAATGCTCATCTTTAATTTCAAAAAGGCGCAATGCCTAACATTTTGGTGTTGGTTTCTATGGTCCAAACTCAGGCACAAGCCCGAGCATATGTGAAAATGTTGCATTTACGGAAAATTCTTACGGAGTTGCTTTGCACGGACCCCTCTCGATGATTTGTAACCGCGATGTGACACATAACAGACAATCTCACTGTGTAACATTTGGGTCTTGCTTGTATATCCTGGTGTAATAGGTTCAGGCCCACTCTTCAGTCCTTTTTGCATATGGAAAATGGGATGTCCATAAATATCATCAAGTTAAGAAACTAAAAAATATTGTTAGGATGAAGAATCTACCAAGGAAAAACAAAAAATTTGTTGCGCAATGACGAATATATCAGTCAAGTATAGGATGTTATAAACTTTACCACCTTGTATTTTCATACGCAAACTATTTCATTATGTAAACAACATATTTGTGAATATTATTGTTTTAAGTGTTTTCCTAAGCAGGTCATCGGTGATTACCTCAAGAGGGATAATAGGCAAAAGAAGGTATACAACACCCAGGGTCTAATATTGAAGTCTTTCTCAATAGGGTGAAGGACGTGAGGGTGATCATCCATAGGCGCTGGTCTAAAGTTGCGCGGACCTTCACCATCATGGATGGAACAATATTTTCCTTCTACTTCCGCAGCTTTGCAGATGGTTGTCTATTTTACCGTTTACACGATGCTACTTTTTGATGATTTTAGATGTTACATGTGAAGTGCTTTTCTGGTACTTGTTCAATTTGGTACTAGCTCTATAGTGTATTGTGGTGTCAATTATAAAATCATTGTGGGCGTTTGATGGGTATGAAATTGTGATGAACACTTGTTGGATATGAAATATGAATTTGCCTATTGCATTACAAAGATTAAATAATGGGCAAATTAATCTTTTGTTCGACTAAGCCGCTGGAATTCACACACATTTCACACCATCACACATGTTTACTTCCGGTAGTATCATGTATGATAGACTATGCTATCACACATGATTATCCTTTAGCGTGTACGATGTTCCCCTATCGCACATTATCGCAAGGCGATGGTTCATAATTACGTGTGTGAAAGGGAATTTTAACCATATACGATGATCCGATCTGCAATAGTGTAGTCGGGAATTCTGCTACAAGGACAGTTAGCATTTTTGTTGAGGTTAATCAACCAGTTATCAGCATGCCATATATCTATTCACACGTGCATGTTGGCTATTGAAGAGGCATTACCAACCGTACATATTGATGGATGGTATGCTCTAGTGCGTACGCATGTGTGACTCGGCCGACCCGTGACCATCAGATTAATACAGTGCCGTGTAATGCCATGCCATGCCTTGTAGTGCCGTGTAATACGTACGCAAGTGCACAGAGCCACGTGTAAGCACGTTTGAGCCAACACGTCCCAGCCAGTACCGCAGCTCTCATGGTGGCGTCTCACCCGCCGTACCTGACTCTAAGCCCGTCGAACGGGACGCCGCAACTGGCAAACCCTCCCAATGGGATTGGGATACCAGTGGTCCCCAGCTGCCACCGATCAGGCCGACGCAGCACACGCAGCCTCTGACCCCGCCAAGCTGACCCATGATGCCGGTGAAGGCGCCGGCGCCGTTGTTGACCAAACCCTTCTCAAGAGCTGCTCCTGAGAAGCCCCGTGACGCCCAGTAGATCCCAGATGCCTCCCATACCGACGAACATGTTTTTCCCATCCGCTCCACCTCTTCCTCCCGCGGCAGCAGCCGAAAGCAAGGTGTCCGTTTCACCCCCAGTAGGCATGGTCCTGGTAGCGGCCATAGCATGCCCCGCCAGCGAGAGGCAGAGCAGGAGAGAGGTGATAGTGCCATGGTTATGTGAAGTGCCTAGATCGATCCAACTTGCTCTCCCGTGTTGTTGTGCGCGTGAGACGATGCTGCTGCCGATGCACTTGTGGTCTTTAAATAGGTGGCGGACGGGCAGATGGGGAGTATCTAAATGAGGCAAGCGTGAGTGCTGTAGTGAATATTTTTGATCCCGAACCAGGAACAGTAAATTTCATACTTCCTTCATCCCAAATTACTCGTCGCTGATATGGATGTATGTAAAACTAAAATACATCTAGATACATCCATACATGCGGCAAGTAATTCGTAACGGAGGGAGTAGAAGTGAAGGTAGGTAGACAAAATTTGGAGTAAACATCAAAGAGACCCAAGGTACGGATCAGAAAACTATGTTAGGACTACATGAGGAACTAGGCGGTACTTTTGAAAAAAAAACCTCGGGGGCTCCCGCGATCGCCCAGGCGATCTGGCGGCGATGTAGTTCGAGCGCGTGTAGATGGCGGCCTCGGCGCCGACGCCGGCGGCCCCGCCGGAAAAGGGGGCTAGCTCTCCTGGAGCCGGCCTCGTCGGGGGCCTCTTCAGCGGTCAAGAGTGGGAGGAGTTTCGGCGGAGATCAAGGCGAATAATCCGGCGGGCGAAGAATCCCCAACGGTGCCTGAAGCAATCAAGGATAAGAGTGGGGAATTTGTTCTGCAATTGGGAAGGTGAGATCCCCTCTGATCCATATGGGGTAGAACCGATCGGGACGGAAGGCGCCATCACTTCCATGGATCCGGTGATCTGCGATTTGGATGAGAATACGGGGATAGGATTGGATGTGTCTTTCTTACCTAATAATGTTCTGTTGTTTTCTTCCACTGGATTGGAAAGTAGTGAGCGAAATCAGGGGGGATCGTCCATATCATCGATTCTATCTACGGATACTGCGGATTTTATTTCTTTTGTTGACAGCAGAGAGATTAACGCTGCATTTGTTTGGAAACGGCAAAATTATGGTCTTTCTTATCTCATTAAGGCTAGCCATTATTTCCTAGACGTAAGGGCTGGGCGTAGAGGGTGCTATATTTGTGGGATTTGGGGGAGACTCTGTTCGTCTCCAAGTTCTTCCATTTTCTGCTCTCTGCTACCTGCGCATTTCTGGCTCTGTTGGGGCTCACCGCTGAGCGGCATGGCAAACAAGGGTGAGGAGATAGGGAGGCGGGGAGCGGCGGAACTGACCAGGGAGGCGAACCTAAGCGGAGCGACGGCGTCGGCTGGGGTGGGTGTACGCTGCTGCTGCTGGGAACCACTATGTTGTACAGAAGTATCAAGAGAAGACCCTGGCCGGCTGGCCCAATTTTTCTTCTGCAGGTGCTCCAGCCACTACTGAACAACCCACCGTAGCGGCTGAGTTTCAGAAAGAGCAGCTGCTGTTCCAGCCAGGCGTCTTGGAAGCTCTTTCAGGAGCTGTGGGCTGTGGCAGCCCGCCTTACTGCCTCATCCAAGGCGGACCAATCAGCTGATATTTGTTTTACTTTCAACGCTGCAAAAACTACTCCCTCCGTTCCTAAATAATTGTCTTTCTAAAGATTTCAACAAATGACTACATACGGAGCAAAATGAGTGAACCTATACTCTAAAATATGTCTACATACATCCGTATTTTGTAGTCCATTTGAGATAGCTAGAAAGACAATTATTTAGGAATGGAGGGAGTAGTATGCAGGGTCACCAAAAGAGGAAAGGACAAAAAGAAAAGAATGCATGAGTGGTCGTGGGATCTGAGGAGGCCCGTAAAAAAACCATTGGAAAGAAGAGGAGACATGCAGTAGACGCTCGCCGTACGGGTAGTGATATAGAATTCTCTTTTGAGAAACATATGGATAGTTATGAGCGCATACTATATGGCGACATGGACGCAACAGACGTTTCATCCAAGCGTGTGTGTAAGGGTAGGGTGGAGACAGTTCAGAATGCAGAGGGTGTGATCACATATGTAGGGAAGGAGACAGATGAGAAGGAGGAGGACTTTGAACAGAAGGAGAGGGAATCAGCTGGGGAAGAAAAGGAAAATGTTGGCGCTTCGGCGGCCTCCGAGGAGAAGGACCGCCGAGCCAAATGAAAATCATAAGTTGGAACTGCCGTGGTATCCTCTCCTCCACGGCAGTTCGTGAGCTCTTGGATCTACAAGAGCGAACCAAGGCAGAGTTAATTTTTCTTTCTGAATCTCATTTGAATAAATGTAAAGCCGATGAGCTGTGTCGTGTTTTAAAGTTTGATTTGATGTTTGTAGTGGAGAGTGATGGTCGGGCCGGTGGCCTCGTTTTGTTTTATCATAAGATGAATAAAGTCGTTTTAAACTATGTGTCGAATAATTTTATTGATGTGCTTTTTATGAGTGAGAATGTAGTACAATGGTGATTTACAGGTTTCTATGGATATCCAAGTTGGAGTGAGCGTACACGATCTTGGGATGATATTCGCAATTTGCACAAGAAGGGCAACCACCCATGGATGATTTGGGGAGATTTTAATGAGATTTTACTTTTTCAGAAAAGGAAGGAGGTAATGTGAGGCCTAATGCTATGATGAGGGACTTTCGCAATTGTTTGGGAGAATGCGGTCTGGAAGACATGGGGTGTATTGGTGATCTGTTCACTTGGAGGAGAGGCGAAATTAGGGAAAGAATTGATCGGGGGGTCTGTAATGTGGAGTGGGCAAACAAATTTCCTCGGGCTGCAATTGTAAATGAAGAACATATACACTCTGATCATTGGCCTCTCATCCTCGATACGGAATATTATGATAGAAATATTTTTGAACAATCAAAGAGACGAGTAAAACCGTTTGAAGCGCGATGGCTGAAAGAAGAGACGGTTGGAGAAATAGTACGTACAGCCTGGGATAAAGCGAAGATGTTGGGTATTGGACCGTCCCTCGCAGATTGTACTAGGGCGGTGCATATGGATTTGCATACTTGGGACCGTGATACGCTGAGGGGACCGAAAAGAAGAATTAATAAACTCAAGAAAGAGTTAGAGAAGTTGAAAAGAGGACCGATCAACACGGAGTCTCAAGCGCGACAGAAGGAGATTCTAGTCCTTGTGGAAAATCTACTAGAGCAAGAGGAGATCTACTGGGTACAACGGGACCGTGCAAACTGGCTATTACATGGCGATCGTAATACGTCCTTTTTTCACAATGCAACAACAGCTAGAAAAAAGAGAAATCAGATTAAAAAATTGCTTGATGAAAATGGTGTCTGGATGCAAGATAGGAGATGAAGAACCATATTATGGCATACTTCTCAAGACTCTTCACCTCGGAAGTTAATCAACCTGACCCGATGGTCCTATCTCTTGTCAAAAGAAAAGTAACAAATGAAATGAATAATGCTCTTCTGGCCCCTTATACGGCCGAGGAGGTCCGGAAGGCCCTTTTTGATATTGGAGATTTAAAAGCCCCGGGTCCAGATGGGTTACATGCTATCTTTTATAAAAGATTTTGGTCCATGTTAGGGGATGATCTAATAGAAGAGGTACTCCGGGCGGTAAATACTTGTACTATTCCTGATGGTTGGAATGAGACTACAATTGTAATGATCCCAAAGATTAATTCTCCCGAAAAGGTAACTCAATTTCGACCAATTAGTCTGTGTAATGTCGTGTATAAGGTAATCTCAAAAATGATTGCGGCCCGTTTGAAGATAATCCTCTCAGATATTATCAGCACAACTCAGAGTGCGTTTGTGCCAGGACGAATGATTACAGATAATATATTAGTGGCATATGAATGCTTCCATACTATTAAGAAAAAAAGGAATGGTAAAGAGGGTCTGTGTGCTATTAAACTGGATATGCACAAAGCTTACGACCGAGTACAGTGGTCTTTCCTCAAGGAGATTATGCTCAGATTGGGATTTCAAGAAAACTGGGTAAACTTGATTATGCAATGTGTAACCTCAGTGGAGTATCGGGTCCGGTTTAATACAGAAGAAACTGAGAGTTTTAAACCCACTAGAGGATTAAGGCAGGGAGATCCTCTATCTCCATAATTATTCTTGTTATGTACAGAGGGGCTGACCGCTCTATTAGAAAACACAGAGGAGAAGGGGAACATCTCAGGAATAAAGGTTAGCAGGGATGCACCATCGATTTCAAACCTCCTCTTTGCAGATGATTCACTGATCGTTATGAAAGCAAATGTTATGAACACGGAGGAGTTAAAATCGGTTTTAAACTCCTATTGTGCGGCCTCGGGGCAGATGGTGAGTGTTGAGAAGTCTAGTATATTCTTCAGTCCCAATACCAAGGTAGAAGATAAAGCGCAAATCTGTACAATTTTGAATATTATGACCGAAGCACTTAACGATAAGTATTTGGGTTTGCCTGTAAATGTGGGTATGGACAAAAGTGACTGTTTCCAATTCCTTATTGATAGAATTATTATGAAAATCAATGGATGGAAAGAAAAACTGCTATCTGCAGGTGGAAAGGAAATTTTGCTCAAATCTGTTATACAAGCTATCCCAGCTTATGCCATGTCCGTCTTTAAAATTCCTAAAAAAACTTGCAAGGGAATCATTAACGCGATGTCACAATTTTGGTGGGGTGATGAGGACAACCAGAAGAGAATGCATTGGATGGCGTGGTGGAAGATGTGCGTCCCAAAAGACCAAGGAGGTATGGGGTTCCGAGATATCCACTGCTTTAATCTGGCATTGTTAGCCAAACAAGCATGGCGTCTACTTGATAATCCTAAGTCTTTATGTGCTACTATCTTGAGAGCTAAATATTTTTCGGACGGCGATTTAATGAGTGCAAATCTAAAAAGGGCTCCTCCTTTACTTGGCAAAGTATCATGGTGGGAGTGAACTGTCTGAAAAACGGTTATATTTGGCGAGTTGGAAACAGACATAATATAGATATTTGGAGAGATGCATGGATTCCCAACTGTGTGAATAGGAATATTATTACTCATAGAAGGGGACAACTATTATCAAAGGTCTGTGATCTTATTGACCCAGTCACGAATTCTTGTGATGAAGATTTGGTGAGACAAACATTCTGGCCAATTGATGTTCAAAGGGTATTAGCAATTCCACTTCCCATGCGTAATATGCCTGACTTTATTGCTTGGAGCCATACAAAAAATGGTAAGTTCACTGTTCGATCAGCTTATTTGAAAGAGTGGAACCAACAACATGGGAAAAAAATAGAACATGCAAACGGAATGGGTAGAACCAATGTCAACCCTATATGGGGTAAGATTTGGAAACTATCCTGCCCGGCAAAAATTAAAATTTTCATATGGCGTACACTGCATGGTACCCTCCCATGCCGAGTTACACTTGCCAACAGACATATAAAAGTTGCACCCATTTGCCCTTCATGCTTGAATGGACCGAAGGATACAAAACATGTGTTGTTTCGGTGTCAGAAGGCGAAAGAAGTTTGGGAAAAATTAGGCCTACAAGAGGTGATCCATAAAGCATGTGTTGTTGATCACGCGGGAGAGGCGGTGCTAGAATTCTTACTCCTTATGAAAGATCAAGAATTAAATATTAAGGGCATCTAGAACACACGTGAGTTAATAGCTATTACAGCTTGGTATCTATGGTGGGATAGACGTCAACTGGTCCATGAAGGAAAGTTACATGATGCAAATCAAACTTCGATGGGGGCTCGTGCTATAACGGTAAACTATGTCAATGCATACTCCCCTAAGGCAACTCGCAAAACAAGGGGGTGGAGTATCCCTCCTAGGGGATTTGTGAAGCTGAATGTTGATGCCGCGTTCGATCATGATCTTCTTCAAGGTGCAGCTGGGGCGGTCCTGAGAGATGATAAGGGAAGGTTCATTGTCGGAGGAAACTGGAGGATTGACTAGTGTGATGATGTATTAACAGCAGAAGTTCTGGCTCTTAAATTTGGTTTATTCCTAGCACAGAAGGCGGGCTGCAATCCCTTGTTGTAAACTCAGATAACATGGAAGTGATCGACGTAATGAAGAATGGAGGACACTCGGCGGGAGCCGCAGCTGCACTTTTTGATGATTGTTATTTTTTGGCTTGTGATTTTCCTGTAGTTAAATTTGAACACTGTAATAGGGAAGCAAATAGAGTGGCCCATGAAATAGCTAGGTTAGCAAAAATTTCAGCCACTAGGGATTGGTTTGAGGAGCCTATGAAGGATATTGTACCTCTTCTTATGGACGATGTAACAATTATTTCTAACTAATAAAGTTGAAGTTTTATTTAAAAAAAGACTACATGAGGAAAACCCTCCTTTTTGGCGAAAAAATAATTATGACTATTTTGAGCGTTGCTAACTTTTCTCCTCCGATAACAATACTGTTGAAATCACACAAATATATAGGGCCAAGGCACACCTGTATTCCAATACAAATAATTCCTTGAAGGCTTATCTTGGCTCCATTATCACGTTAGAAAGAAAAACCTTGACCCCGAACTAGGCACTTGGCTTGTTAGTAGTGGGCATTTATCGTTTGCTGAGAAACAATTTTTTAGCGTAATTGACTGCAAATACTTCTACAAAAATACTACACCTATGGAACCTACCTATGGACCAATTTCTCACTAATCACCCCCCCTGATTTTCAATGTGGGCCCCCTCCCACTGAATTCCAGCAATGGGCACCGCATCTCCTAGTAGTTGCATGATGTAACAACAGTAGCCGGTTTTTAAGGGAATGTCTATTTAGCATGGATTAATTTCTTTTTTAGATGAACAGGGAGGCCTCTCCCCGGCTCCATTAACAGGAATGAAACCATCAGAGTCAAATTTTACAGCCCCAGCTAAAAGGGTTCAAACTTATTACATCCATCCGAACCAGCGCATTCAAAGAACCTGATGCCCAGTCAGGGGAATACATGTCGAAAAACAAAACTCAAGGACGAGCTAAACTCCTATGCTCTAAACGTTACAGAGACAGCAAGACGAATCACATCGCAATTGGCTCCCCCCCCCTCCTGAACTTGAGCGGCGGCGCCAGAGCAGCTTGGGGTGGCCAGTAGATCGCAAGGGTGGACACGGGGCTGTTCATCGCGACTTTGCCATTGGTGTCTCTCTTCTTAACAGGGGATTGGAAGCAGCCCTCATCTTCCAAGATCATGAGGCTGTTTCAGCTTGCACCAACATCAAACCTGGTGCTCTTCAGCTTGTGCCACTCAAGATCATCAAGGGCTGTGCAGTTTCGCCAGAGCACCTAAGAAAGCCTCCACCTGGTTTTTGCCTGCCTCCGGAGTCAGAATCACTCAGAATTTGAGCATTCTGCGTATCGGACTAATTTCTTTTTGTGCCACAATCAGATTTTTCCTCTGTTAGATCAAATCACAAGGGTATCGGTAGTTGGCTGTCTATTATCTTCCTTCTATGTTCATAGGGCACCCAAAAAGAGTGCTTATCAGGTCTAAAACCAATTCAGTGGGCCTTGTTTTCTGTTAATGCCTCTTTTCATTTATATGTGCAACAAGTAACTTTTAATTTTGTATGCCGAAAGAGATCAACACAGGAGGGTCAGATTTATCGAGCATAATTGTATCCGCAAAATCTGATATACATAGCATCTAGAATCTAGTAGAATTTGCTTTTATTACATCTTCGATCTCGAATTCAACTTGCAGTTTTTTAATGGTAGATTCAAATTGCAAGTTTGCATCAATGCTTGTTTCTCGAATCTAGTTAAGTTACACTTACAAGTTTGCATCAATGGGTGTGCATATTTCTCGAATTCAACTTGCATATTTGCATTAATGCCAAAGCATATTGGTGGGACTACACCATGCTAATGCGTATTAGAACCGATGCATCACTGAGAGCGTAGGCATGTGAAACCAGTTCGGAACAGTAAGCACACCAAGTTGCAAACTTTAAGAAAGCACATCACGTATGAGGAAAAGTCTAGATGTAACCGATGTTGGACGCTGACGCTTTCACCATGAAGTGTCACACCCCGTTAGGCCACCAAAAGAAATACTGCCACCACCATAGATACCACCCTCTTTCAAGTCATTCCCCACACCATTTTGGCCCCTGCTAATCAGGTCCATGACGGTAGTGAAGATGTAACCGACGTTGTTGCAAAAGATTCTACCATAGCTTTCACTGACGGATAGTCAGCCTGTGCAGTTTCCCATGCCTCTCATGCCCACAAAATGAACAGGCTTTTTTCTCACCTGAAGCGAAGGCATGGACCTAGCAACCAACACGACATGCAGAGGAACAAGGTAGAGCAGGAGGAGGGAGGTCACAGTGCCCAAACACTTCTTGACAATGGCTCTAGATTTTACATGCTCTCTCTCTCCCTCTCCCTTTCTCTCTCTCTCTCTCTCTCTCTCTCTCTCTCTCTCTGGTGCGCGCTTATTGTGCACATGAGAAGGTGGTACTTCTGCACTTGTGGTATGGTGTAGTTTAGAATTTAAATAGGCACGGAAAAGTATGTACGACAGATTAGTCAAGGCAGGTAGGGAGGGTGTAAATGAGAGTGCGAGTGATGTAGTGATTCTTTTTTTGAGGATGCATATTTACCGACTTTGGTACGATAGTATCTACCGACATCCCTTGAGAGCAAGTACAATAAGGTAATATATCTTTGCTTAGTTGGAGGAGAAAGAAGAGGAAAGATAAGTGAAGCGAGCTCTTAGTTAGTAGCCAGCTGCAGCACGAGACCCAAGACGCTTTGTGAGGATGTAAGGTGGGCCAACTATCGATAAACTAGTACATATTTATAATTTACTATTGTACATGCCGGCTAAGACGTTGGCTGTATATGACATGGCAACTTCTTATAGCTGACCGTTGGCTGTATTATTAACTATGCTCCGAGTAAATAAGTCATGAATTCTCCATTCATTCATCTTTGACCAATTCCATTATGTAAAATATCTTGTTCAACTCCATATTTTAGAAAAAGGGCCAGAGCTTTAGTTTTTATTATAATGTAACCTTTATTGAAAAATATTATAAATCAACTACCACCAGTAGAGTTCTTACAAACATCAAGCGGACAGATATCTGTATAACAATACATCAATAAAGGTACATAAATATTGGTGCTGTGGAGGTAGGCGAAGCGATGAAGTGGGTGGATGGGGGCCAATATCATGAATCTATTGGCTATGTTTTATGAAATGGATGACCTTCTAAATTCTAGACATGAGCTCCCATATTTGGAAAATGCCCAAGATGTTGGCTAAAGTTATAAATTCCGGACGTGAGCGCCCCAAAGCTCAACTTTGGAAAAGGCTCAAGACCCAATTGTCACCTTGACCCAATAAATTCTCCACACCTAGCTAGTTGGGATTAGAGCTTGGACAGTTCATCTTCGGTTTCGGTAGCAATAGGAAAATAAATTTCCCTTGTTCAGGTAAAATATATGTAGCAAAATTTGAGAAAATTTACAATAAATATCATTTTAGAGATCGATGAAAAACAACACCGATATAGAAATTACAGCAAATTAAAGCGAGCTTCCAACTTATGACTTGACTCCTACTATCAACATGGCCAACATATTTGCCATAATTGACTTCTTCAAATGGTTGTTTGATGGAGATGCAAAGGGCGTTTATGTGTTCTCCTAAAAAGCCATATTTAGTTGTAACATAGATTTAATTAGATATATGGAATTCCTAATTAATATGCAGCAACACCACTTCACACAAATTAAAATCTTCAAAAGACATGATAAATGGAACGGATACAAAAAACCAAATATTATAAATGGACCTACCTCACATTATTCTTCGATGCAAATGTCGAGACTATAATTAATGTACATAATGAAACTTGTTGCCTCTTCAAATGGCTCTCAGGAATTGTGACCATCAGTTAAATCATAAAATATATATTTTTGGTTACTGCTCCATGATACAATAAACAGCAAGAATTTTTGCGGAGGAAATATTTTTATATCCCGGGCTAAAACTATGTTCTACTCAATTCCTACTTTGAACAAAGACAGTTGCATCTTTTTTGCTCAATAGTGTTGGCATTCTCTTGTCCCGAGCTAATAAGCTCAGAGGCATATTTTTCTGAGTGTCCTCTCACAACCCAAGCTTTGCCAAGGGTTATTGACATGTACATCATGGTTATGGGTTGTTGGCATATTTGGCAGCATAAATGTTTACAGATTTCTAATAATGAAACTCTCTTGATCATTACTTTGAGAAGAAATTTGAAGGAAGATATTAACCTTGTCACACACACAGCGGAAAAAGAAGACATCAGAGCCGTGTTGCCTGGATAGATATATAGTTCTTGTAGTTGCTTTGTCGTTTTCCTTTTTTATTCTCTTTTATGTACATACAACCTTTAATAAACAAAAACTTTATAGTAGGGTATGCCTCACACAGACAACCAAGAACACTTTGCACTTGGTGTCCAAATTTTCCACCGAATTACCTGTATTGTTCACTAAACTAATATAACGATGATATGGGCCTCTTAACCACATGTTAGATGATGTGTGCATGAATTTACGTAAAATACAACCATAATATAATTCATCATACCTTGTAATTTTTCTAGCAATATGTCATGTTTGACAAAAGGGTGATGTGCATATGTAGTAATGTGCATCTTCAGTACACTAAAATACGAAACTTTTTAGAATTGTGCATAACCACTAAATAAAATGCGATGAAAATTGATATCAATTAAAGAATAAATTCATGGTTCAAAACTTCCGAGAAGCAAGGCAATGAATGAATTGCATTCATGTGAGTTGAATAATTGGATTTATATATGTTTGCACCAAACAATAGATAACCATGAATAACAATGACGACGGACCATCAACCTAATAAGTGCACTTTAAAACTAAGGAGGTATTTGGTGAGGGATGTTTATGTCCATACTAGCAGCCATATGATGGCCATGGCCGCGACAAACGATGTCCCCTACTCATACACACAAAGCTCTTCACGAGCGAGTGTGGATGCGAGTAGCCAATATTTGTATAAGAACCATGAGGATGAGTGTAAATTTTGGAGAAGTGAAGGTAGACGAGGAAACAAAGTGCAGGCCGTAGGTGTTGAATCTATTACTACCTTACTGGTGTTCTTGAAGATCGAGTTCAAAGTTGAATGCTCAAAGCCCATGTTAAGATAAGTTCAGGGCCCAAACTTTTTTGCGCCAATTTGTATTGTCAGACCCAAGATCAATAGAAATTGCTACTTATGCTTCTCTAAAAGAAAATTTATTCTATAGATTCCCAAACATAACAGCGACAAAGAGTGGATTTTATTGACTCAAAATAAATTATGAAGGGGATACAAACACATTAAACACACACCTAGGCTCTGCATGACTAGGATGCACACAAACAGTAACGCGTGCACGCGCACACACACACATAAATCATGTCGAAAAAGAGTTAAGTCGTAAAAGACCAAAGTTATGCTTATGCGGATGAAATAGAAAAAATACTCTAAAGTGATTAGAACAACTATCAATGAACAACAAAAGACCATCCTCACCAACTGTCTCATGACATCACAAAGACAATGAGACAGGTTCCCCAGTAGAAAACCATGTAGGAAAGGGATGAAGCTCAAGCATCGTTGTCGCCTGATCCAACACCGAAAGCCAGATCCTAAGTTTTCACATTGAATATCAAATCTGAGCAATGCCTTCAACAAGTAAGAACACAAAAACACTGTAATTTCTATGTAACCAACTCGAGTAAAACCTAGGGCTTTCACGTCAGAGCTTGAGACTTGTACTTGAGAAGCACCACTAAATCGAAGTCTTCGTGTGTTGTCCCAAGATTTTTCACTATCCCAGAAGCTACATGTGTATGGGGTCTTGCCGTGAGATGCCACGCAAGTGAAGACCATGCCTGTATAGTCAGGCAATCAAGTCGATACAAGAATCAGTCGCCACTAAAGCTTCGATAGATGAAGGTTGTCATAACGCATGTGACAAAGGTTGACGAGGGAGAAATTTGCACCACCCCAATCCTAATTTGGATAATTTGCCGTACCATTTACATTGCCTAGATACACACAAAAGGATAATGGGGACATGTTGAGCTATATTCCACTAAATTGTGGGCAATGTAGTTTGTTATATCAAGTGACATAGTTGGCAGTGAAAATAATCCAGGGCACACATTATACTATCAGCTGAGTTTCCTACCAATACAACGAAATTGTGGATAAAGTCAATTTTTGGATTTAGTGATAACTTTGGAGCAAAAATTAGAGGAACAAAAGGTGAAAATTTGGCAATTTCATTATCAATGTTGTAGTCTTCTGCCCTAAAAAGCACTACCAATGGAATTATATAAATGTTGCAGGGGCCAAGGCTCACATTTCCCATTCAAAGATTTCCACGTGGCTAGCTAGATCAGAGCTTGAACACTTCATATTTGGAAAAATAGTAAGATCAATTTTACAAAGGGAGATAAAATGTAGCATTTGAGAAATTGAGCCCAAAATTCAAACAAGTTAAATTCTTGTAAATTATAGTGAGTTCCGAACTAGAGGAGTCACTCCCACTGTTACAATTAGGATGATAACGGAGAAGAAACTTTCTATATTTTTTTGTGAAAACAGAAAATAGAGAAAACTATGGAAATGAAAATGGAATTCTACAAAACAGAAACAAAAAGAGAATTTTGCATGAAAATAGAACAATGTTTTTTTGTGGAACAACCATGGAAAGTATATATTCCATTTTCCTAAATACGAAGCTTTCGTTGTTTACCATGGCTATTATATGACTCGGTCCAAGAGTTAATAAAACTCATGTCATCCCCAACAATGACAACATAAAACCTAACATAATCCCCAACCACCCTCGATGTAGTGTCCAGGAGCCTCCATGTGGTGCTGTTAGTTATGAGACAACAAGCTTAGCAGTCATCGATAGATGACCTAGTCATATCAATGAAATAGTTTGCTAGCTTACATGCCATTATCTCACCTATTCAAGCTAGCAAACTATTTTTCGTCCTACTAACATCTGATTTTATATCCGCTCCGCACCATATTCCCTACGTATTCATTATATATATATATATATATATATATATATATATATATATATTCGTTTCCAAAGTTTTTTTATTTCCATTTTGATGGAAAAATATAAAAACAAATGTGGCAGCACTCAGCTTCGTTTGTGTTTGCTCCGTTTTCACCCCTTGTTACCATTGCCAACTTTAATTATTTTTTGTACCACTAAATTTATCTTTTGACTAAACAAAATGATCCCTCAGTTCCCACTGACACAATATGCCATCTGTCTCTGATATAAATGTTGGGACTACTTTGTTAGTATTTGTCGGAAGCCGAATCGTAATGGACCTAAATGCCTTCATTCGTGGACTAGTTGCAGAGATAACCTTTGTTCGGTTTGTCTGGTAATAGTTACCAATATGATTTCTCTATTCCCATTAAAGAACATCAAGATGCGAATATGAAAAAAACTAACGATATTAGAAATGTGAAAAATTCAACAATACGGAAGAATCGTGATTTGTGAAAATACCTTGATTTCAGGAAAATTCTTTTTTGGCAACTTGGCAATTTATAGGAAATTTTGTCTGGCATGTCGAATGGGAAATCTGTTTACAAAATGCTAACGCGTTGGTCCAGTTCTTATTGACCACCAGCCATCTACGATTGTGATCTTCAATTATTTTTATAGTATTATGACATATGTCTCATGATAAGTCATATAATGTGATTTTCACCGAAATGGTTTAATTTTTGTAGTACGATCCCTCGTTTTAATTCAATAGATTTGATGATTATTCTAACTTCATAATTTTTGGTCAGTATGCAGTAGTTTTCTGCCCCAATATATATTCAGTCTGGATGCATTCAGATTTTGGAGCCTACCCTTGGCGACATTGTAGCTAGTTCTTTTGAAACGAGGGTCTGGTAACTACTTAACGCGTGTAGAAGAAAACAGAAATATGGCATGCGCATTCTCAAAAAGGTGTAAGTAAACCATGAATAAAGCCAATCGTTGAGAACATCTTGCACATCACATGGAAATTAAAGCTGTCATGGTAACTGCAGTGGCGCCGTGCGTTGTCTAAATATTTAGTCTGTGAGGTCGGGTGTCAATTATTGGTGGATGATACATATAATAGAACATCTACTTAGGCGTGCTTTTTCGATCAACCTAATCCATACCACTTACTAGAAAGAGATGTAAAGGTTGAATATGGGAAAAGTTGTATTCCCTTCGTCCAAAAATACTTGTCATCAAAATGAATACACGGGGATTTATCTAGATGTATATTAGTTCTAAATACATCATTTTTTATCCATTTTGATGACAAGTTTTTTCGAACGGAGGAAGTAGCTGAGAGCTGATGCCGCTACATGCCTTATCTACACGCCTAATATGACATCCATGGATAGCCCATGGACCAGCAAGAGGAAACTAAATGCTTGTTAAGAGTTTAGAGGCCTCTTTTTTTAACCATGCAGGAGAGCTGCATGTATATTTATAGATAGAAAGACAGCGATGAAACAACAACAGTACAAGGTAACCGTTCTGAGTCCAAGCATGAACACAAAAATAAAAGAGAGAAAGAGAGAGAAATGGAAAGCACTGGGACTAAGGGAGGGTGCTACAATCATACTCTAATCAGACTAATCTGGATTTTAGGGGATCCGAAATACTCCCTCAGTTCCTAAATATTTGTCAATTTAAAGATTTCAAATGGACTACCACATACAAATATATATAGACATATTTTAGAGTGTAGATTCATTCATTTTGCTCTGTATGTAGTTACTTTGTTGAAATCTCTAGAAAGATAAATATTTAAAAACGGAGGAAGTATATATCTACTCGGCACGACCCCGAAGTGAGAGTCGGTTTTAGTTTGGTCTATGACATGCTGGATGGGCCTTTGAATCTGTGAAAGCCAGATATGGACATATAGTGCACGTATATTAATACTTTAAGTAATATTGCTATCAGAAACCTTTTCTTGAGGTTAATTAACCAATTAAGAGGCTGCCAATTGCTGAAATCTGAGATGCGCCTGTTCCCCATTGAATAAGCATCGTCAACCTTCCTTTATTTTGTGGGAAGTAGATTTGTAAGAGGCAACACAGGGTGCACGTATATGACAATTCCATGTCTCGTGTTGGTCGCTCTTACTACCCAGAAAGTGGCCGTACAAAATTGCAAGGAGAATGAATTTATCCTGTACCATTAGCGTTCTAGTACCTTTTTTGAATTCAACTTCAAATTCTTTTATTCATGAATATGTAAATGACTTGCGTATCATTGATTGATAGGTAAAAATAGCAGCAAGCAGCAGTTATAGAAAAAACCTCTGACGAGCACGGAGACCCGACGCGACGTGACACTAGTAGGAAAAGGGCCTACCTGTCCCGGTTATTGAACCGGGACTAAAGTGTCGTTACTAATGTCCTAGACCTTTAGTCCCGGTTCTTATACAAACCGGGACAGATGGACCTCCACGTGGCCGGTGCGGCGAGCCCAGGCAGAAGGCCCTTTGGTCCCAGTTGATGGCACCAACCGGGACCAATAGACATCCACGCGTCAGCATTTCAGGGCTGGGGTTTTTGTTTTTTTTTGAAAGGGGAAGGGGTTGGTAGGTTTTGGGGGGTTAATTTAGGTGTTTCATATATTGTGTTAGCTAGCTAATTAATAGAGAAAAGTGTCCTCTCTTATCTCCGTGCTTGGTCAACGCTATGTACTATACGTATAGAGAGGACTAGACACGCTAGCTAGTAAGCATATGAAGAAAACAGAAGATCGTCATGAACATATGCATACAGAGAGAAGTGATATCGACCACCTCTCCTTCTCTTAGAGATTGGTCGAACAACAAGTTCTCGTATATCTATCCGATCGCTACTAGCTACATATATACAATATAATGATCTCTTACAATATAATCTACTAATTATATACGAACTCAGGGTCCACATGGTATTCTCCGTCTTTATCGATCACGTGGTCAAGAAAGAATGCCGCCAATTCCTCTTGAATTGCTCGCATACGATCTGGTGGTAGGAGTTCATCCCGCATCCGAAATATCTAATTTGAAGAAGGGGGTCAATACATATATATGAATAAATAAAACTCAATACAAATGATGGTAATAAAATAAAATTATGAATATTATTATTTACGCACTTCATATTGTTTGTCAGAGTAGCCCCGCTCACAGGTCGTGTTGCGGATGGACTCGCAAATGTAGTATCCACAGTAATCATTCCCTTGTTCCTGCCACAACTACTTTACAAGAAATAGAGGTCAATCGAACTGATAAGCAAGCATGCTAAATGGTATTGATGAAACTAGCGCTTGAATCACTAGGAGATACGCGGAACATGCTACTATAGTACTTACTTTCGGGTGTCTAAATTGCAGCTTCTTCGGTAGTCCTGGAGTTTTTGAGGTGAATTTTTTTCAAACCCTGCCAGATAGAGAAAACAATTACTTGATATCAGGAAATGAACAAAGTTGTTGATATGGTGCGATAATGATCGATTTAACTTACTTCTCTAGAATTTCAGTCATGTCCGCATACTCCTTGGGATCTTTTCGTCTCGATTCTAAGACGGTTACTAGTCCCTGCTCAAGCTTAATCTCTAGGAGAATATAGTTGAAGCTGCGGACGCATGCATAACTCATCAATTACATTACTATAACTCGACTAATAAGGAAAACCGAATATGCACAAGACAGTAACACTCACTTGAAGTTGTAAGGAAAGAGTATTATAGCTTTGTTTTGATTTAATACAAACCATTGTAGCAACTTGGCCTCGGTATCTCTGGCCTGAAATTCTACCATATATGCATCTATGAGATTTGTGTTAATGAACCCAATATCACCAATTTGTCTTTTCTTCAATTCGGCGATCTTCAATCTGCATAGTATAGCGAGGATAATTAAAAATACATGCAATGAAAGAGCTGACCTATATATAGAGACTTAATGACAGAAGTAGTACTACTTACAGGCAGTAGCAAGTGACCGTTAATTTATCGAGGGCCTTTTGATTGAAAAACGCGAAGAACTCCTCAAATGGAACATTCAAAAGTTCAATTCCAACGAGGTCATGCTCCTCTCTAACTCTCAGCGTCAAAATATTCCTCCTTTCAGACTCTCTGCAGGTTTCATGTACCAATCATGGAATCTTCGCATCATCGTTGTTAGAGATCTTTTATCTTTGACGAGAGGCTTTCCGTACTCGTATTTGTGTTCGTCCACCTCTAAGAAATCATAATGTACATCGTCGGGCAGGTAATCTCCAAGATTGTTATAACCGGGCACCATCCCTGGATCATTAGCGACGATATCGCTAGACACATGTAGCGGGGGGAACGATTGGTTCGCTTGTTCACCAAAGCTGGGCAATTTTTTCCCAGCTCGTCGTTCTGCTAACCTTTGATCACTGACAGTACTTCCCAACCGCTTCGCTTCGATAAATGACTTTTCAATAATGCGCTCATAGTTGCCTTTCACCGTAGACTTTGGTGGTCTCTCTAGGGCAGCCAGAGTACGCTTCGTTTTTACCGAATCTATCTTCTCCTCCGGAGGTGGATGTTTCTTTGCTTTCACCCCTTCAAAGAAGTTCTTCACTTCGGCTCGCACGATCTTCACGTTTTCCTCCAGGGTCCTCTCGTATGGTAACTTCTCTCGAGTCTTTAGAGAATGACCGAATCTGTATTGCCTCCTGGCTCTGGCTGTACTGCTAGACACCGGAGCAGACGGAGCGGCTGCGGCTGTCTTCCTTCCCTTCTTACGAGACGGAGGAGAAGGACTACGACACACCGGAGCAGTGGAGCAGCGGCGGGTCACTTACGCCCTTGTTGACGAGGCAGAGAAGGAGGAGGCTGGCTGCTCGGGCACGCCGACGCAGGCAGAGAAGGAGGCGGAGTGCCGCCACGCGCCGGAGAAGGAGGCTGAGTGCCCTGATCACTCGCTGGAGGAGGAGGCTGAGTGCCCTGATCACTCGCCGGAGGAGGAGGCGGAGGAGGAGGTGGAGTGCCCCGACTCGCCGGAGGAGGAGGCGTCCAGTTCGGAAGGTTGATGAGCTCCTTCCGCCATAGGCATGGAGTCTTCAGAGAAGAACCCAGCCGAATCTCCCCTTCACCCGTAGGGTGGTCAAGCTCGAGGTCCTCAAATCAGTCCGTTATTTCATCCACCATCACCCTGTCATATCCTTCTGGAATCGACCAGCAGTGGTAGGTTGCGCCAGGTTCAGTAGGTAAAACAGAGCCAACAGCCGCCTTGACTTTCAATTTCATCCATCGCATCATAAGGTGTCAATGTTGAGACGCCGTGATAGCATCCACGGGGTAGCTAGCAGGAGCCGTGAAGACATGCTCCAGCTGAAGCTGCTCGGTGGAAGCCACGCTGCTTCTCCGCTGAGATGGCGGGGTAGCTTCAGGGGAAGCTTCGGCAGGTCGTTTGTTGCGATTTGCTTCTCGTTCCTCTAGCCCTTGTACCCTTGCGTCCAGCGCCTGCAGTTGGCTATGCTCCACTTTCTTCCTCCTCTCCTGGCATTTGTAACCCCCCACGTCCAGAAACCCAGCCTTCCACGGAATGGAGCCTGGCGTGCCTCATGTTCGTCCAGGGTGCTCAGGATTCCCGAGGGCCATTGTGAGCTCGTCCTTCTCTCTGTCTGGAACGAACGTCCCTTGCTGCGCTTTCTCGATATACTCCTGAAGCCTCGTGACGGGTATTCACAGTTGCTTGTCCGTCCAAACACACTTCCCTGATACAGGGTCCAAGGTTCCGCCAATCCCGAAGAACCAAGTCCGGCAACGGTCTGGCCAGTTCAATGTCTCTGTTTCGACCCCTTTATCAATCAGGTCATTCTCAGCCTTGGCCCACAATGGTCGGACTTTGAGGTAACCACCTGACCCCGTGCGATGGTGATGCTTCTTCTTTGCAGCATTTTTCTTGTTTGTCGCTGACATCTTCTTACTCTTGTCCGATATCTTGTGGGCCACAAATGCGGGCCAGTGATCTCTGATCTTATCATACTTTCCGGTAAATTCTGGTGTCTTTTATTCGTCGACAAACTCTGTTTTCAGCTCATTCTTCCACCTCCTAAATAGTTCTGCCATCTTCTTAAGAGCATGAGACTTGATCAATTGCTCTTTAACTGGCTTCTCCGGATCCTCCTCTAGCGGTAGGGTGAAATTTGCCTTAAGTGTTGTCCAAAGATCATCTTTCTGCATATCGGAGACATAAGACACCTCAGGGTCTTCATACTTAGGCTTTAACCATTGGTGGATACTGGTCGGGATCTTGTCTCTAACAAGAACCCCGCACTGAGCAGCAAATGCATCCTTTGTCTGGATGGGTTCAATCGGCTTGCCATCGCGCGCGATTGCTCTGATCTCAAACCTTTCATCCGAGCGCAACTTTTTCTTCGGGCCTCGTCTCTTTACCGAAGTTGTGCTCGATCCGGGTGGCTAGAAAAAGAAGAAAGACGAGAGTTAATTAATATGTGTACATACGAAAACAATGAATGCATCAATTATCTAGTCAGCACAGGCTTAACTAATATATATACCTGGCCAGACTCGGTTCGTTCACCGGAGCCGTCATCACGGTCTCCTTCTTGTACCGGCATCGGGTCACCGGAGCCATCATAATCATAGTCTTCTTCTTCACCCTGTCCTTCTAGACCATCGGTGTCGTTGAGATACGACAAGACGACATCACTTCCTTTTGCAATTATGTCCCCCAACATCGCTTCTGTTGCTTCGTCTCGGGGGTGCTCCATAGTTTCTGCAAATATTTACAACATGGCAATTATTATTCAAACATGACAGATGGATATATTAGTGGCAAACGTAGAACTAGCTAGCTAATCACAATAAGGAATCATATTAGTGGCCTCGATGCTGCTTCTCTAGGGTTCGGGGTGGCCTCGGCAACGCTTCAAGGTTGGCCTCGACAACGCTTCAAATGTTTGGGGTGGCCTCGACGACAACGCTCTTTTAACTTGGTAAATTTGGGTAGCCTCGAGAGAATTTGTTGGGTAGGGGCGCGACGGGAGGGGGTAGGAGAACGACATCGTTTTTTTCTAGGGTTTGGGTGTCCTCGAGAGTTTTGGTCGAGCGAGAGGGCCCGGGGGGGGGGGGGGGTGCTCCCGTGGTATAAGTTATCACGGTCGAGAGGGGGTATATATATCGACCGCCGCTCATGTCAAAGTTATCCGAGAGGGGGTTATATCGACAATGACAACATACATACATGGGAAAATAATGTTATCGGGGAGGGGGTATATCGACCCCACCCCCTCGTGTTGAAGTTATCAGGAGGGGGTATATCGACAACGACATACCCGATAAAAAGTAAGAAGACAAAAGAAGAAATAAAAAAGAGGAGAAGAAGAAAGGAATAGAAGAGAAGATCGAACAAAAAAAGAAGAAAAAAAAGAGGAGAAGAAGAGAAAATAGAAAATATTCAATTTTCTCTTCTTCTCCTCTATTCCTTTCTTCTTCTCCTCTTCTTTTTCTTCTTTTTTCCTCTTCTTATGTATTTCTTCTCTTCTTCCTCTCCTCTTCTTCTCCTTTCTTCCTCTTCTTATTTTCCTTTTTCCTCTCATTCTTTTTCTTCTTCTTCCTTTCCTAGCTAGATATATAAAAAATTTCTCAAGATTAAACTAACCTAAAATGTACTAAATCAGAGAACATATATAGATAAAACTTTTCTAAACTAAGTTTTTGCAAATATGTTACCGGCAAATATTTGGGAGATGCGAGATTACCGTCCTATCCCCAACCGGCGCGATGTCCGAAATTTTAAACGGGTGATAAGTTCGTAACTTTCCCACATTTCAGAGAAGCGCGTCCCAAAGTTTGACATCCCCCCTCCCCTCCGTTTCCCCACTCATACACCATAGGTGCCACGACAACCTCTCCACTGCGGCCAGCCTCTTCCGTCCGCCACCCCATCCTCCACCTTGCTGGAGCCGCTACCCCTACCTCGTCGTCCACTGCAAGAGATGGACGTCTCTTGTCCGCGACGCTGGACCAGGATCCTTTCATCGCATCCCCTCGCTTCACCGGCGCCGTCGTCCACCTTGCCGTTGCCGCTCCTACGACCGCCTCGTCCACGGCAACAAGATTTATCCCCCGACCCGGTCGTCTGCTGTCTAAAGTCTTCTTCCCCGCCGCCGACAGCCATCGCACCCGCAGCACCCTCAACATATCAGCAGAGGCCTACATGGCATCGCAAGATAGGTGGTACTCTTCCATATGTGCTTAAGTTATTGATCTCACCCGGAAAATAGATCGTAATTTGTTTACTGTACTTTTTTGTCCGTATCAAATCGTAGTGGCTAGTTGAAAACAAACATTAGTTGCGAAGTAGCTTTGTCCGGTTTGCACCTTCAGATCCGCCATGGCACGGGCACTATACTCGTAAAGCTTATGGTTTCCCCATTTATATTCACTACCATCATCGTAGGTGCTTCGTGTTGTGCTAGCACTGCTCCTCAAGACCTCAACCCAAAGCTTACGTGTTGAAATACAAATCTGATATGATGCTCATATCACTAAAATAGAGAACGTTTAATTGGTCACCTAATGTTCCTATATTCGTTTCGAAAAGCATGTGTGCCACCCACTGGTACAGCTAGTTCCACTTTCCTAATTTTTCTCTTGATGCTTAGGGTTTTCCGCTTTTATCTACTCTACTATGATCTACTATGATCTGAAGCTTAGTTGTTCAAATATGATTGTGATATGATACTGATATTAGTTAATAGACACATTTAATTGGTTAGCTAAAGGTCCCACTTGAGTTTCCAAATGCATGTCGGGACATATAGAGAGACAACAGAATTGCATTTCTTTGTCACTTGTCGACTGTACTTTCTTGTCCATACCAAATCTTAGTTGTTATTTCAAAGCAAACATCGGTTGCTAACTATCCTTTGCGCGGTTTGCAGCTTCAGATCTGCCATCCCACTGCCACGGTCAACATTGTACTCATCATGCTTATGGTTTCCCCATTTTATGATGACCACGATCAGCCTATGTGGTTTGTGTCGTAATAGCACTGCTCCACCCATCGAGCTAAACAAGCTTAGTTGTACAAAATCATATCTGATATTATGCTGATATTAGTAAAACTGAGAGATGTTTAATTGGTCAGCTAAATGTTCCTACTTTAGTTTCGAAATGCATGTGAAACACATATGGAGAGACCGGAAAGAATAGTATTTCTCTGTGCTCACGGTTCATCATGGGTGGCCAACCGACATTGTATTGAAAGACTTGTAATATCTTCAATCTGCTTGCTCTTCTGCTCTTCTTTAAGATGATCCTCTTCTCTTGCGGTCGACTGGTCAGGTCGAGTTGTTCTCCCTTAGTATTTTTTGAATCTGTCAGGTCAGGTCGACTTGTTCTTCTTTACTATATGTTGAAGCTGTCATCTGCAAAGTGTCATCACTTCTGGAGCTCTCATATTTTGAGTAGTAGGCCACATTAAATTAATGCACGCTCCAAATTACAGCATGCATGGCATCTCTTAAATGAATTGTAGAGATAGCACAAAGGCGTTTATAGGGAGGCAGTATTGGATTAGAATAACTTCTGCATTACAAAGATAATCTCACTTGTTTTTAAGTTTTCATGCACGTCAGATATTGAACATTATCAAAATGAATATGAGAATGGGCCCACGAGAGGAATATTGCGGAACAATCCACTGGCTAACAAACTTGGCATGGTGGAGGATGGCCTATCTTATTCACCCATCAAGGTGCTTGCTCTAACTTGGCAAGGTTGTATTGGTTGCACATATATTCCATCTGACCTCTTGCATTACTTCTACTTTGTTACACCATCTGCTTAGTTTAAGCATCATATATGAGTATATGCCATACCTATCCATTTTCTGTACCTATTCCATGTGTCGGCATACTATGTTTTTCCAGTCAAATATTGTTCTTTCCTAATATATGTCCAAAAGGAAGAGGGTGAGTGCAGATCCTCAAGGAGTACAAACTAGGTATTTGGAAAAGGTAGTGATACCTGTTAAATCAGATAGATTAGCAGACACAGAAAACACAGGCCCAACTGTACCACACTTTACCCCTCCTCCAGTGGCCAAACCCCTATTAGAACTGCTGAGAGCCCAGCGTCAGGTACTGATTCAAAATTTGAACTCCTAAATTTCTGCATCTGCCTTACCTTCTCTCTTGTATGAAAACTAATTTCAGATGAATCTCCTTGCTGAAAGGATCATACGATCTCACAACAATACTGGCCTCTGCATTGCTCTTGTCAGTACCTCTCTCCCTTTTGCCTTGTAATGCTGTACTTAATTAATTGCGATTTGCTAATGTATCATTAGTCTGCACCTGAGCTTCATTACCCTCTCTTTCTTCCAATATTATTTGACCTATATTTACTCTTTGCAAAATGTAGAATAATGGCAACTCTTATAAATAATTTTCTTTGGGGAATTTATTGAATTATCCTTCCATCAACATGGAGAAGGGTTTTGTGCAGCCCGTGTTAACATGTAATGTAAGTTCATCCTTCTCAAGCCTTCAAACTTTGTTCTAGTATAGATTTGGATAGGCATCATTTCCTCCACTGCTGTTTGCTTTGCTGTTTACATCTGATTGGATGTTTGCAACAACTACCGTTTCAAATTGTAGTTGTAAAAACATGTTCCTTATGCAAAACAGATCCATTTATTTGCTTATATAATTGTGAAACCTGTTACGTGTCTCCTTGTTTCTCTTTGAGAGTCATATCTCTTATGCCAGGCAGAACTTTAGGGAAGATAGTGAGCCAAACCATTTTGAGGACAGTGAGATGACCCCAAGGTCCTGTCTTGATGAAGACAGTGAGTTGAAGCTACTCACCAGCAGGTGTGAGACAACCTCTGTGCAGTCGCTGCCTCAATCAGTTCGACTTCTTCAGTCTCAACTTAAAGCGGAAAGGCTTGCTTCAGCTCAGCTCCGACTTGAAGTCAAAGATGTAATGAAGATGTCAGAGGACTGCCTTGCGCACCATCATGCCATACAGCTACGGGTGATACATCTTACATTGACACAACTGAGGTCTAATCAGCTTGTTCGGCTGTTTGGGGGGTCCGACCTGGCCAGACCTAGTGCCTTCCGAAGTGCTCTCAGTTTTGTATATTCTTTTGTCGGCGTGTTTATTTGCACTGGTGGTGAACTTTGATGCCCGGTGGATGTAATATGTGTAATAGTCGTGATAGCCTAGCATAAGTTTGCTGCTTATTTATTTCTTTGTTGTCTTGTTTATTTGTTTGCTTGTAGTCAGTGCAGTTCCTTTTTCCCGGTTTGCTAGTGGCCGCAATAACCTATTTTTAAAAACTAGGCCACAATAACCATGGGCTACATATTTACTGTAGTGACACTGGGCCTCCTACGGGCCGTAGAAACAATGGGCCTTCTATGGGCCGTAGAAACAATGGGCCTTCTACAGGCTGTATCATCAATGGGCCTTATACGGGCCGTATGATCGATTGGCCAAACATGGGCCAATAACAGACTGCATTATGGCCGTAAACGGGCTAGAGGTTGAATCGTCCGTTCATGGGCCGACCATAACGGGCCGTCGTTAATATGTCGTATGTGATGACGCTATGAAAACAGCCCAACGTATTAACGGGCCACAAACGGGCCGACTGGAACCACGGGCTGAATTTGGCCCACAAGTAGAAAATGGCAGTAACGGGTCATACCGAATGCTGGAAATGAGCCCAAGAATAAACAGGCCCTGAGAAGGCCGAAAGATAACATGGGCTGCAAACGGCCCAATGGATTAACGGGCCGTTAATGGATATAAAGTGATACACTGTTCAATACGGGCCAGTTTCACCACAGGTCGTCAATGGGCCAAGAGTTACAAAGGGCATCATATGGGCCGAAAGACGTCATGGGCCATACATGGGCCAGAACTTAAAAATGGACTGGAATCATATCGGACGGCCCAGATGACGCTACTGGGCCTAGTTCGGATAGGTCGTAACGGGCCCTGGGTTAGCAGGCTATAAATGGGCTATATGCGAACATGCCGTTAACAGGCTTTCCGTGGGCCTGCCCGCCACCTTTTGACCAAGCCAAACGGGCCGGCCTTTTCACAGGAATGGGCCTCTGTTGGGGCCGTGCCACGTGTCGACGTATCAAAGGCGCCTTCGGTCCAATGAGTGGATGACATCTGTCCCAACTGTGAGCCGACACGTGTTTCCTCTAGCCAATGCTGATTTTACACGTGGAAAATTCCCATTGGTCGGGGCTGTTAGTGGGTTATCGGAACCAAAACCGGACCGATAGCTTAAAGGCATTCCTTACGCTGGATGCCACGTGTCGGTCACCCTTGACGAAAGCACTTCTGTGACGCGTGATTTATCGTCATGGAAGTGGACATTTCCGTGATGATAATTTTGGTAATGTCATGAACACTTCTACAACATCACAGGTACGATTATCTTGATTCTGTCATAAAATCGTTATGGATGTACATGCATGACAAAAAACGCGACCTACTATGACAAACACGTATCATCACAGAAGTGTATTTTTTTTGTAGTGATTGGGCGTGGTCCGCAGCCCCCAGAGTACGGAGTCGAGCTCTTCGACCCAGTGCTTGTCTGATTCTTTCAAAGACCACACTAGTCTGGGCTTAATGCCGCTCATAATAAGATCATTGGCTCGTTTGACTTGACGGTTTGTTTGCGGGTGATAGACGTAAGCGTAATCAAGCTTAAAGTCTAGATTAACACACCAGGTTTTCACCTCATCGGCTGTGAAATTAGAGCCGTTATCGGTGATGATGCTGTGTGGAATACCATAACAGTGCACCACACCGGATATGAAGTCTATCACTGGTCCGGCTTCGGCCGTTTTAACTGGTTTGGCCTCTATCCACTTAGTGAATTTATCCACCATGACCAACAAATATTTTTTCTTATGGCTTCCTCCTTTAAGGGGTCCGACCATATCGAGCCCCCAGACCGCGAAAGGCCAAGTGATGGGGATTGTTTGTAGAGCGGTGGGTGGAATATGGCTTTGGTTGGTGAAGAGCTGGCATCCAACACAACGTTGGACAAGGTCCTGTGCATCTGCTCGGGCCGTCGGCCAATAGGAACCTGTACGGAAGGCCTTTCTTACAAGGGCCCGAGCCGCGGCGTGGTGACCACCGAGACCGGCATGAATTTCAGCCAAGAGCTGCCGCCCCTCTTCCTCGGAGATACATCTTTGAAGTACTCCGGTAGCGCTTTTCTTGTAGAGTTCTCCGTCATGAACCTTGTAGGCTTTCGAGCGCCGGACAATGCGGCGCGCCTCATTCTGGTCCTCAGGAAGTTATCGCCTATTAAGGTAGGCCAAGAAGGGTTCGGTCCATGGGGCAATAACTGCCATGATGAGATGGGCCGACGGTGTTATTTCGGTGGCTGAGCCCCCGATGATATCAATGTGTTCGGAATTTGGGGTTATAGTCGGATCCGGACTGGTGTTGCTGCTCTCCCCTTGCCACACCACGGATGGCTTGAATAGCCTTTCCATAAAGATGTTAGGTGGGACGGGGTCGCGCTTGGCGCCGATGCGAGCAAGGACACCCGCCGTTTGATTACTTTCTCGAGCCACATGATGAAACTCGAGCCCCTCGAACCGAGCCGACATTTTGAGAACGGCGTTGCGGTAAACCACCATCTTCAGATCTATGGCATCGAAATCTCCATTTATTTGATATATTGTGAAGTTTGAATCATACAAAAAACATGTAAAAGATACATACATACATATATGAACATACATAAAAAATACATATATCTAAAAAAAATACATACAACCATATATGAAAATCTAAAAAAATGTAAAAAAATAGGACGTATAACTAAAAAATAGCACGGCGGCAGCGGGGCCGGCAGAGGCGCGGTGCTCACAGAGGAAGGAGCGTGCAGCGGGCGGCGGCGGGGTGAGCAGGGGCGCGGGGAGTGGCGCGGCGAGCGTCAGGAGGCGGGCCGGGCAGGGGCAGGGACGGCATGCGGCGAGTCGGGCGAGGGCGCTGGCGAGGGCGAGGGCGCGGCACCGACGACGAGGGCGCGGCGACGATGACAGCGCGGGCGTGGCGGCGTCGGGGCAGCCTGGCGGCGACGATGTGCTCGGCGTCGTCGGGGGCAACTGTGGTGGTGAACTCTGCAAAATTGCTAAGTGCTGGTTATATACCAGGAGCATTGGTCCCGGTTCGTGGCACCAACCGGGACCAATGCCCCCTTTAGTTCCGGTCGGTGCCACCAGTTGGGGCCAAATGTCTCTTTTCAGCAGCCCAAAGGGCGGGAAGCAGAGGAAAAGAGACCTTTGGTCCCGCTTAACACCAACGAACTAAAGAGAACATTAATGCCGGTTGATGCCATCAACCGGTACCAATGCCCCCCCTTTAGTCCCGGTTGGTGCCACCAACCGGGACCAGTGGCCTTGCACAGCGGGGTGGTGGTGGGAGTTTAGTCCCACCTCGATAGTTGGAAGCGTCCGGTACCTGTTTATAAGCCCCGTTGCCTCTTCCTTCTCGAACTCCTCTGAACTGCAGGCCTATGGGCCTAAACTGACACTGATATGCCTGTAGGCCTGCTGGGCCTTCTGCGGGCCTAAATCCTGGCCCACGGATGGGTTTCTAGTCGTATTCAAGCCGTGGTGGCCTAGTAGGTGGCAAATTTTTTATTTTTTTCCAGTTTTTTTGTTTTATTTTTTGCTTTATTTTTTTTGTTTCTACTTACAAAAAAATACTTATTTATTTTATTTTATTTATAATTACTTATTTATTTTATTTTATAATAATTCTTTTTCATATTAAAGTTTCTAACAAGAAAAGTTCTTTATGAAAATTCTTTTTGCTTCTAATGATTTTGAACAGAAAATACTTTGATAATTTTAGTTTCATAAGTTTTATTTATGTTATTAAAGTCTATTTTATTTTATTTTATTTTGTTTCTATTTATATATTTTATTAAATTTTATATTATTTTGTTTCAAATTACTTATTTATTTTATTTTATGATAATTCTTTTTGCTATAAAAGTTTGTAACAAAAAAGTTATTTATGAACTCTGAAACAAAGGGATTTCATACGGACTCTCGTCTGTCACAAAGGGATTTCATTTTGTTATCAGGGTTTCATACGGGAACTCGTCTGTTACAAAGGGATTTCATTTTTTTGAACTTATTTGAACTCCATCCATAGTTTTTCTTTGTTCAAAATGCACCATATATTCAAAGCCACATCATCAATTTTCAACCCTTTCTGACTTCATTTTTTATTTTTCATGCATTTACTGATTATTTTGAGTTATAAGACCATGAAATTGAAAAACATTTGAAATGAACTCTGAAAAGGTTGAAAGTTGGCATGGTATCATCATTTTACCCACATAGCATGTGCATGAAAGTAGAGAGGGTTACGGCAAAAACTGGATGCACTTCGTGTACAAAACGGACAATCTCTTTCGAAGTATCAGGGTTTCATACGAAAACTAAATGCATTACAAAGGGATTTCATTTTTTGAACTTATTTGAACTCCATAGTGTTTCTGTGTTCAAAATGCACCATATATTCAAAGCCACATCATCAATTTTCAACCCTTTCTAACTTCATTTGTTATTTTTCATGCATTTACTAATTATTTTGAGCTATAAGACCATGAAATTGAAAAGCATTTGAAATGAACTCTGAAAATGTTGAAAGTTGGCATGGTATCATCATTTCACCCACATAGCATGTGCAAGAAAGTAGTGAGGGTTACGGCAAAAACTGGATGCACTTCGTGTACAAAACGGACAATCTCTTTCGAAGTATCACGGTTTCATCACGAAACTCGTCTGTTACAAAGGAATTTCATTTTTTTGAACTTATTTGAACTCCATAGTTTTTCTGTGTTCAAAATGCATCATATATTCAAAGCCACATCATCAATTTTCAACCTTTTCTGACGTCATTTGTTATTTTTCATGCATTTACTGATTATATTGAGCTATAACACCATGAAATTGAAAAGCATTTGAAATGAACTCTGAAAAGGTTGAAAGTTGGCATGGTATCATCATTTCACCCACATAGCATGTGCAAGAAAGTAGAGAGGGTTACAGCAAAAATTGGATGCACTTCCTGTACAAAACAGACAATCTCTTTCGAAGTATCAGGGTTTCATACAAAAACTCGTATGTTACAAAGAGATTTCATTTTTTTGAACTTATTTGAACTCCATAGTTTTTCTGTGTTCAAAATGCACCATTCAAAGCCACATCATCAATTTTCAACCCTCTCATGAATAGATAAGTCATCAAATTAATAGAAGTTCATCATCACATTAAAACCAAAGTACATACATAGTTCTCATTGAACAACATATAGCTCTCAGAGCATCTAATTAAACCATACATTGAAATTATGTAAAACATTTCAATGCAACAACAAATGCGATCATAATCGCAACCATGGTAACAACTGATCCAACTGCATAATGATACCAAGCCTCGGTATGAATGGCATATTTTCTAATCTTTCTAATCTTCAACCGCATTGCATCCATCTTGATCTTGTGATCACCGACGACATCCGCAATATGCAACTCCAATATCATCTTCTCCTCAATTTTTCTTATTTTTCCTTCAAGTAATTATTTTTTCTTCAACTAAATTTAACCTCTTGACAATAGGGTCGGTTGGAATTTCCGGTTCAACCACCTCCTAGATAAATAAAATCTATGTCACGTTGGTCGGCATAATTGTCATAAACAATAAATGAACCAAATAGTTATCAAAATATAATATATACCACATCCGAATCATAGACAGGACGAGGGCCAACGGGGCCGGATACCAAAACCATCGCACTATATAATAACAAGGAATAATAAAAGTAAGAAAATTAGACAAGTATCTATCTGAAGTAAGATTTTTTTTTTCTTTCAGAAAGAATGATAAGAACAAGAGGCTCACCACGGTGGTGCCGGCGACGAGATCGGCGCGGGCGATCGACAGCGGTGAAGACGGGGACGGGACGTGACAGACCGCTAAACCTAGACAAATCTCGGGAAAATGGAGCTCGAAGGTTGAGTTTTGAGAGGAGAAAGATTAACTAGTGTGGCTCGGACATTTCATCGAACACCTCATGTGCATAGGAGGTGAGCTAGAGCACCCAAATGCCCTCCACTCGCCAGCCAGAAAAAACAGAGCACTGTGGAGTGCTCTACTGTGGCGATGGGATATATATAGGCAACTCATTTGTCCCGGTTCATAGTAGAAACCGGGACTAAAGCCCAACATTCTGTCCTGGTTCAAGCCACGAACCGGGACCAATGGTTGTGGGCCAGGAGCGAGGACCATTGGTCCCGGTTCGTGCCTGGAACCGGGACAAATGTGTCCATACGAATCGGGACCAATGCCCACGAGGCCTCGGCCGGCCCCCTGGGCTCACGAACCGGGACGAATTTCTCCATGGGTTCCGATTCGTGACTGAACCGAGACTGATGGGTTGGCCAGGCCCGAACGAAAGCCCTATTTTCTACTAGTGTGAGTCAGCAGGCTAGGGCGTACATACAAAAATGTGGGGTGTACGTGCCTCCAAGGCAGAATTTCTACATCTCTAGCAAAATGGTGCACATCCCTTGGGCGCCCGCACGGGCCGAGGCGCGAGCCTCCTCGTTGATAGTCGAGGAGAGGTGGGAGACGGACGACGACAACTTCAAATTCGAAATAACTAAAAAAGATGGCAATTTGTTTTCCATTTGCGTGTGTGTACATTCTTTTTTTAAACCAAACCAACCAATCGGTACCCACACATATCGGTACGCTATGACAGGGTGCGTACGCGTTTGGAACTCGGCTGACCCGGAGCCATCACGTGCATACAGTTGCATATCTATACCGTACTACTATGATGCACTAAAGACCTCATCTGTATATCGCCATCAGGCAAGGCACATATATACGCAAGTGCAATCCACAGAAACACAGGTATGTAGGTGCACTAAGACCGCTTGTGTAACTGATCAAACACGGCCGAGGCACTGCCGCAGTTCATGGCGAGCAAACTATCCAAACGGGATACTGCCTACTCTCCTGACGCTGTTGATCGGGCCGACGCTCCACACACGGGCCCTGACGGCACCGGGCTGGCCCGTGGCGCATGAAGACACTCGCACTTTAGTAAAGCCCATACTGTTCCCCATGCCTTCCACGCCCACAAAGAGCTTGTTCAATGCCCAGAACCATCACTCGGGCCATGCTGATGACAGAAGAGCTGAGGAGGTTGAGAAGGAAGATGTTGCTCGAGAAGATGGGAACAATGAATTGGTGGCGAAGGAAGGAATGCAATCAAATAAGCGCGCTTCTGTGGAGAACCATTCAGGTCCGAATCCATCTGTTACAAGGCAGGAACCGGGGGATGCGAACACACTGGCGATGGTGGCAGCCTTGCCGGCAGTTCCCCCGATGCCGCCGGTGTACGTCTCTCCACGCAAAGAATGTAAGAGAATCAGGAAGGAGCCATGCAGTGAGGACAAGGACAAGTTGGAGAAGAATGATGGACCTGGTGATGGAGGCTCGTCCTCAGCGAATACAACAACTAAAGATGATGCACAATCGGCGGGCTCCCTCGAGGAGTGCCGCCGGGCACAATGAATCTCCTCTGCTGGAACTGTCGCGGGATTGGCAACGCCCCGACAGTTCACGAGCTGCGCGATTTCGCGAAGAAGTTTGCCCCTAGAGTCCTTTGTATTTTAGAAACTCAGATCAGTGCAGAAAAAGCGGAAGCTCTCAAAAATACTCTAGGTTATGATTGCTCGTTTGCTGTTAGCTCCACTGGGAGGAGTGGAGGTCTTTGTTTGTTCTGGAATAATGAAATAAAGTTGGAAGTTTTGGGCTACTCCAAGTATCACATTGATAGCAAAGTAAATGAAATAGGTGAGGGAGACTTTCATGTTTCTATGGGGAGGCACAAACGCATCTTCGGCATCACACTTGGAACACTATGAAAAATTTATCTACACTCCAGAGCCAGCCATGGATTTGCATTGGGGATTTTAATGAAGTGTTGAAACATGATGAACACGTCGGTATAGGCTCGAGGAGTCAGGCTCAGATCCAAGGTTTCAGAGATGCTGTTGATGTGTGTGGATTAATGGATCTCGGGTTCAAGGGAACCTCATGGATGTATGAGAAAAAAGTTACAGGCGGTTCCTACATTAGAGTAAGGTTAGACCGAGCACTAGCCTCAACGGAATGGTGTGATCTTTTTTCCGGAGCGGTGGTGGAGCACTTGACAGCCGCAACATCTGATCACAAACCGGTTCTTGTGCGTCCGACCCAACCAGTAGATGGTGAAACCAGAGCTAAGCAGTTTCGTTATGAGGTCATGTGGGACAGACACCCCAACTTACAGCCCACGGTGCAGAATGTTTGGCAGTTTGACGGCCATAATCCGACAGCTGATGAGGTTCGTTTAAAACTTGAGGAACTGGACAGTAATTTGGGGGACTGGTCGAGGACCACTTTTGGGAGTGTGCGTGGGGAAATAAAGACACTGCAAAAAGAACTTGATCGGCTGCGAAGCAATCCCACACGCACGGGGCCATCTCATGCAGAGATCAAAATCAATGACCGTCTCATAGAGTTGTATCTGCGGGAAGAGATCATGTGGCGACAGCGCTCCCGCGTTGAGTGGCTCTTCGAGGGTGACAGGAACTCCCATTTTTTCCACCTGAGGGCTTCCATGCGGCGAAGGAAAAACCTCATCAAGGCTCTTCAAAGGCCAAATGGTGCTCTCACAGAAGAACCAACTGAGATGCAACAGATGGCGCTGGATTTCTATAAAAAGTTGTATACCTCCGAGGGGGTAGAGGGGGTGGCGGACGTGCTTCAGCATGTACCTGTTAAGGTAACAGCGGCAATGAATGAATCGCTTATGGCACCTTATGAGGCAAAGGATGTCAAGACAGCTCTGTTTCAGATGTTTCCGACGAAAGCACCGGGACCCGATGGGTTCCCAGCTCACTTCTTCCAGAGGCACTGGGATATCTGTGGGGAAGAGGTGACTAATGCTGTGTTGGCTATCGTTAGGGGCGACGAGAGTCCTGCATGCCTAAACGATACTATTTTGGTTCTCATCCCCAAGGTATCAAATCCTACGTTACTATCTCAATTTCGTCCCATTAGTCTATGTAACGTTTTCTACAAGATTGCTTCGAAGGTCATTGCTAACCGCCTAAAGGTAATCCTTCCGGACATAATATCAGAGGAGCAATCAGCTTTTGTTCCAGGGAGGCTTATCACTGATAACATTATCTCAGCTTATGAGTGCTTGCATTTTATGAAGAGAAAAAGATCAAAGAATAACTGTTTTGCTGTGTTGAAGTTATATATGATGAAGGCTTATGACAGAGTGGAATGGTCTTATCTTAGATCTATCATGGAGAAATTGGGGTTTGCGACCCCTTGGGTGGATATTGTTATGAATATGGTGAGCTCAGTATCTTTTTCTGTTATGTTCAATGGTGTCAAGTCAGAGGAATTTAAACCTACACGGGGTATTCGACAGGGAGATCCCATCTCTCCATACCCGTTTCTGTTAGCAGCAGAGGGCCTTTCGTGCCTCCTAAAATCCCAGAGTCAGTCATCCCAGCTCAGCGACATTAAGGTGGCTCCGTCGGCGCCGGCGGTTAATCACCTTTTATTCGCGGATGACAGCCTGCTGTTTTTCAGGGCAAGTGTTGATGGAGCGGAGGAAGTTTCAAACCTATTGGATACTTATTGTATGGCATCGGGGCAGAGAATAAACAAGGACAAATCTTCTATTTTCTTCAGTAGAGGATGCCCGGAGATAGTCCGCAATGCTGTCAAAGGGTTCTTGCAAGTTCCTAATGAATCTTTGAGTGATAGGTACCTCGGGATGCCGACTGATGTGGGGCACTCAAAGAAGGGAACATTCAAATATTTGAGTGACCGGGTGTGGGATAAGGTTAAAGGGTGGATGGGCAAATGTCTGTCGGCAGGTGGAAAGGATGTTCTTATAAAGTCAGTAGCCCAGGCCATTCCAGTATTTTCTATGTCATGCATCAAGCTTCCGAGGGGTTTGTGTGATCATATAAAAACCATCATTACGAAGTTTTGGTGGGGATGCAGACAAGGACAATGCAAACCAGCATTGGTTTCATGGGATGTGATGACCAGACCTAAAAATCTTGGGGGTCTTGGATTAAGAGATCTTGAGCTTTTCAACTTGGCATTGTTAGCGAGACAGGCGTGGAGGCTTTTGCAAGAACCAGATAGTTTAAGTGCAAGAATTTTCAAGGCTTCATATTACCCTGATAGCTCCATTCTAGAAGCGACTTTGGGGTCACGACCGTCACAGGTTTGGCGGGCGATTGTGGAAGGACGTGATCTATTGAAGCAAGGTTTAATCCGACGGATTGGCAACGGTGAGGGTACGAACATATGGGCTGATAATTGGATACCAAAGGAAATGACACCGCGCCCGATCACCTGTCTCGTGGCAAACCCTCCACAGTATGTTTCCGAGTTACTCCTGCCGGCGTCGGCCTCTTGGAATGAAGCACTGATCCGTTCGGTGTTTCTACCTATTTATGCAAATGCCATTCTGAAAATTCCTATTTGCACAGCAAATATAGATGACTTTTGGGCTTGGTATCCAGACAGGAAAGGTGTCTTCAGCGTCAGTTCGGCGTACAAGTTTCTGCTGAAAACAAAGCTACAAAGAGAGGAGTGGTTAGAAGGAGGAAGCGGATCTTCCAATTCTGCAAGAGATGAGAAGTCTTGGTGTTCTCTTTGGAAGCTAAAAATACCGTCCAAAATCAGAATCTTTTTGTGGAGATTGGCGCACCATTCTCTACCAACTCTGGATATTTTGAAAAGGAGAAATATGGCCGATCGGGATGTTTGCCGACTGTGTGGCTGCGAGGACTCATGGAGGCATGCTCTCATGTCCTGCACTACGTCGCGGTGTGTGTGGGCTTTGCTTGATGACGAGCTAGTAGCCCAAGCAGCGGAAGTAATGGAACCAAATGCGAGAATCTGGTTGTTTGAGTTAAATGAGAAATTGGATCAAGCAAGCTTTACTAAGCTAGTAGTCACGCTATGGGCGGTGTGGTACGCGAGAAGGAAGGCTATTTACGAATCGATCTTCCAAAGTCCCCAACATACAGTGTCCTTTGTCTCCAACTTCATTGCCGAGTTAGGCCTCCTACAACCTAATGGTACTCGCCAGGAGTCCAGTTCTGCTCCGAGGCCGCGGGTCAGAAGGTGGCTTCCATCCCCAGCGGGATGCGTGAAGATTAACGTTGATGGTGCTGTTGCTAGGACACATTATGGTGGAGCTGTCGTAGCGGTGTGCCGGGACCAAACTGGCTTCTATCTAGGATCTTCGGCGGTGGTTCTACGGGGAATCAATGATCCTCTGATCTTGGAAACATGTGCATGCAGAGAAGCATTGTCATTAGCAGATGATCTGGCGATTAGAGAGGTTTGGGTGGCTTCAGATTGCCAGGAGGCGATCAATGACATCAACAGAGGGACAGGAGGTCCAAATGCTTCTATAGTACATGAAATAACGACCCGGTGTAATAGTTTTATTTCTAGTTCTTTCATATACGAGTGTAGGAATTTTAATGTTGAGGCTCATAATCTCGCCAAGTTTGCATGTAATCTTGAGGTAGGTAGATATCTTTGGTTGGGTAATCCTCATGACCCAAACCTTGTACCTATGATGATTGCTTTGGATGAATAAAGAGGGCGAGTTTTTGCTCAAAAAAAAACAAAGAGCTTGTTCTTGTCCGCCGCACCTGCCACGGTGGCGGCATTCTCTGCGTGGCGGCGGATGGAAGCAATGTCTCAGCCGCTGCAGTGGACACGGTCCTCGAGACCGTCATGGCGTGTGTTGCAAGATAGACCAGGAGGAGGGATGTGATAGTGCCAGCAATGACTCTACATTGGCCCTGTTTGGATTCATAGGTTTGAGTTAGTTTGGACACAACTAACCCAAAAATATCCAAACAGGAGGGTTAGTTTGGGTTGGATGCATCTAAACCATCTAGAAAATCTAACCCACCCAAGAGGTGCTTATTTGGGTTAGTTCTTCTCGGAATCACTAAAAAACATATTTTTCTCTCGCTCTCCCCACAGTAGACCCCTCCCCACTTTCTCGAAGCTTCTCGTCCTCTCCCTCCCTCCCTCTCGCACCGCCCGTGAAGGCGCCTCGCCGTATCCGCGCTCCATCTAACCCTGCCATTCAAACACCTCTTTGGCTAGAGTTAGTTTAGGGTTAGTTCAGGGTTAGAATCTAACTCTAACCTCTAACTGAGTTAGAGTATCCAAACAGGGCCATTGTACTCATCACTCTCTCATGTGTTGTGCGCGTGAGATGCAGCTGTTGATACATTTGTGGTGCGGTTTGCGGTTTAAATAGGTGGCTCGGAGCAACTCTAGCAGACCCCGCATCCCGTCGGCCCGCAAAACGCATTTGCAGTTCATGCAAAACAGCTTTTGCGGGCTGGCACAGATGTAGACCCCCCAAACGGATCCGTAAAAAATTATATTCGCGGAATATATTTTTTACGGGTCGGCTTTGGAGGTCTGCTCTTTGCGCTGCTGCATCCCGCATATCATCAGCCCGCAAATATCAAATACAACATAATTCAACAATCGAAAACAAACTGAATTATTTCAATCAAACATAATACAATAATCATCCACATTACAAATAATTATTCAAATAACCGTAGCAAACTTAAATAGTGCAACACAAAAGTTGTCATGAATACAAATAAAAATGAATACAAAAATAAGTCACTGTTCAGCCCTTTTCCATTGGTGCTCAATGAGATCTTCCTGAAGTTGAAAGTGGGTGTCTGCATTTTCAATCTCCTTGTATGTCTGAAGAAAAGCTCTAATGCGGTTTGGGTCTCTAGCTGGTTTGACACGGCTACCCATATTGTCATAAGATAATTCTAAGTTCAATCCTCTCTCATCTTCAAGAATCATATTGTGCAGGATAACACAACATGTCATTATGTTCTTCAAGGTTTTCTTATCATAAAAACGAGCAGGACCACGGACAATGGCAAACCTAGATTGTAAAACACCGAATGCTCTTTCAATGTCTTTTCGGGCTGCCTCTTGCACCCTTGCAAATTCATATTGTTTTTTGTTTTGGGTTCTTTGATGCTCTTGACAAATGTGCACCAAGGAGGGTATATACCATCTGCAAGATAGTACCCCTTTGTGTATTCATGCTCATTGATAGTGTATGCAAGCAGGAGCATCATCACTAGCAAGCCTAGCAAACAAATGAGACCGCTGCAACACATTGATATCATTGAGAGTGCCCGGCATACCAAAAAAGCAATGCCAAATCCATAAATCCTCGGATGCTACGGCCTCTAGCACAATTGTTGCATCACGAGACTTGCCACAATACATTCCTTGCCAAGCCTTGGGACAAATTTTCCAATTCCAATGCATACAATCAATGTTACCTAGCATGTCAGGCCAACCTATCCTCTCATTAGATGTCATCAATTTCTTTGTGTCATCTTCATTGGATGCCCGAAGATACTCAGGACCGAAGACACGGATGATCACTTTAGCAAATCTACGCACAGACTCATCGGCATAGTCAGCCGGAACGCCATATGCAATCACCTGCATAGCTGCGGAGATTTTTTGATATGCACTAAATCCCTTTAAGCCCGCGGCATTCCTTCTTTGAGTAAAATACCGGCAATTTGCCTCGGAAGCTTCAACAATTTTCACAAAGAGGGATCGGCGCATTCGGCACCTTCTCTGGAAGAGGTGCGGAGGATATGTAGGATTCTCCGCGAAATAGTCTTGCATCAACATCTCGTTCCCAAGATGGCGATTCCGAGGAATGCACAAACGCCCGACAGTCGATCCTCGCCTCCTCTTCCGGTGCTCGTCTTCATGCACCTTCACGGCAAGCGCCATGACTAATGTTTGCTGCCGGAAGTTCAAGCATGCTCTCAACATCCGAGTCGTCCGAATCGGACGAATCGGGTAGCAAGAACTTCTCGCACAGGGTCAACTCCATCTACACGCACACCGGCGCGTTAATCTACTAGCAGCTCGCAAAAATAACAAAAAAGGGACTAACCGGTGGCGGGTGATCCCGAGCGGCGACGAGGGGGTGCGCTCGACGGTGGTCGATCCCCGACGGCGGCGGCGACGGGGGGCGGCTCTTCTTGCCGGATCTGGAGGGGCAGTGCAGCAGCTCAGCGCGGGAGGGTGTGGGGCGGCCCCGGGGCGCGATTTCGCCCGCCGATACGGCCGGAATCGCCGGCGGCGGGCGGGCGGAAGCAAAAGGCAGGCGGCGGCGGAAGGAGGGGGAAAGCGCGCGGGCTGAAATGTCCCTCCCGCCAACTGCTTCTCTCCGATCTGCAGGCACCACAGCCTTGGGAAACCCACGTTTTCCGGGTTGGGTGGGGAATTTGCCGCAATAACAAGAATAACAACAAGAATAAAGAATAAAGAATAAAGAATAAAGAATAA
>CM038673.1:723820145-723942257 GCA_021605145.1 Aegilops bicornis
GCAGAGGCAAGGACAGATGGGAAGGTGTAAATGAGGTGAGTGCAAAAAGAAGCGACTGCGAGTACAACAGCGCATGGTTTTGACTACGTTTTAGATATTGATCACTTGCCTGAAAATAAAGTTAGTCTCAGTCGACTAACCGTCTGTTGTTGTCCCATAATTTCTGCATGGAACAATCCATGTATAAAGGCGCGGTTGTTAATTTGGCCTCGTGCAGCCCACTTACGACGATACAAGGCTGATTGACGAAAGAGGGTTCCCGTTTTATGTGTAAAGTGTTCGCACACGAACACGTCACGTGTACCCTCGACGTCAAGGATGATGCACCACAGCTCACGTCGAAGGAGACCCGTCCGGAAGCGCGGTACGCAAGCAATCCAGTGGGTGCTTTTGAGGACCCGAAACCCCACACGTCCGGGAGGGACCCCATCAGGGTACGCGGCGTTATGGGCTGCCCTAGGTCGACTTGATCGCCCTTAGGGCCTCGAGGTTCGCCGCCGTACAAACGAAGAACGACAAGAAAGATACAAGGGAGAGGGATAATGAACACGAAAAAGTAGTAGATAAATTTGATCGATTCTGTGTTGTTCAATCGGCCGTCACCTCTCATCTATTTATGAGGCGGCTGGACTTCCAGTACAAGAAAAGGACTAAAAATTCCGTCCAAAACATCAAAAACCCTAACCTAACTCGGACATGAATTTTTGGTAATTTCCCGGACCAACTCGCTCTCACCGATTTGTTCGTTTCGGTCCCACCGAGTGAACGTTGCCAACTCTCTGTATCCTTCTGTAATTTCTCGGATCAACTCGGTCTCACCGATTAGGTTGCTTCGGTCCTACCGAGTGAACATTGCCAACTCTGGTAAATTTTCGAACCAACTCGGTCTCACCGATCAAATCAACTCGGTCGGTCCGAAATGACTCTGCAGCTTCTGTTTCTGACCTTGTTTTGCCTCCACAGGTTGCATACGAGCTCGGATTAAGATGATTTTTATATCAAAATCAATCGTTTCGACGAGACGCAAAACTTTCGTGTTGAAACAGTTTCCATCAGAGGCCATATTAATTGAGTTTTTTGCATTTTTTTACTCTGGTGTCAACATGAGCATCTCTGAACTTGTCATAACTTTTGAGTCCGAGCTCCGTTTTAGACCATCTTCATATCCATCTTGATCTTCTCGAAGAGAGACATTCCAAGGTGACTTCCAATCATAAGTTTGAATTGGTCTTGATATAAGCTATGCTAATTTTGTGACTGTGCCAATTTTAAGCATCAACACATGCCCCCCTGTTTTTCGGCATAGCTAGCGTGCCGAAAAATAACTTGTACCATGTTGGTTCTAAGGACGATGTCAACACTCCATCGGCCATTCCGCATCTTCTTAGGACGATAAGTATTTATCGGCCATTACTTGTTTGAATCCTTGATGCAAACTTGGGTGAAACCTTCTCAATTTCATTAACAATCCGGTGATAAATTTCCATAGATATGTATTTCAAAGTCATCCTCCGAACCATATTGTTCACCCTTTCGCTGGGATTTTGCAGACAATCAAGAATGAATTCCCTCTAATCCTTACTTTCACCTGCATACAAATTTCATTAGTGGCCGAAGCAATGGGCTTTGGTTCGGCCTTACCTATGCCGGTGAGATCAAGCATCGGCTATTGATAGATGTGCAATACACCATGATCAACATGGTAGCCGAATGCTTGTTGCGCCAACTCATTTGCTCTTCAACTTTCATGTCTACATATATGAGAAATATTAAAGCAACCCAAGGTAAATTTTATATCTAGAGATACCTCAAGTTAAACTATAAGTGATTCGTCAAAACATTGATGACCCTTGAATATTTGTTGCACTACCCATAATGAATCACCCAAAGCCTCAATGTGTGTAGCACCTATGGCACCCAAAAGATCCAAACCGAATAACATTGCATATTCGGCTTTGATTATTGTGCAAAAAATATTTTAAGTGGCATGAGGCTTCACAAAATAGAACCATAAGGATATATATAAACAACACCAACACCTTGGCCATTGTTATCAATTCAACCATCAAAACATAATCTCTACTCCTAATGGAGCAGTTGGTAGTCTCGCTTCCAGGTTTTTTTTCGTCCCACCACTTTCGTTCGGTTTTTTTCGTAGGTTAACCGTCGTAGATTTTTTTCGATGCTGGTTTCTTATTCACCGGTTTATTTACCCCTCGGCTCTTTCCTTGCAAATCAGCACTTTCCAAACGTGCACGCAATCACGGATCTAAATTTACTAACTTATCCAAATCAACCGATACCTTCCATTATTGCAAATTTCTTTAGGAAACAAATAATAGATTTTAAGGAAACAAATAAAAGATTTTAAAGACGCATCATACTTTACTAACAATCACTAAAAATCAAATCTAAATTAATTAACCTTATCTTAAATCACTCAGTCACTTTAATTAGAAAACATTTTCTTTCCTAACTGCACCCCGCTTAGTGTGCACATAACAATCCGAAGTAATTAGAGTTACATGATTGAATCCATTTATTTAGAGCGACATGATTGAATTTATTTATTAACAATAATCCTCACCAAAAGTGCGTTTAGCAATTTTAGAGGGCGGACCAAAACTCTGCCATCCGGCTGCCTGCGTTTGTTTAGGTACAGGAAAAAATGGCATAATATATGGAAACAACACGGCCGGGGCGGCGGCGCAATCTTCGGGGATAGGGGATCGGAGGAGAAGGATTGGCCTGACAGCATGATCGGGGTGATTCCCTGCGGCCGCGGCCGTCCTCACGATGCCACCTACCCGAAATCAACGCTGCTCCCTGCCGTCAGCCGAGACGACGCCGCCTGCCCTCCTACCCACGGTCCGCTGCCGCGTGCAGCTACGGCGGGAGGAGTAGCGACAGGGCCGAGGTCCTTCATGTGTTCCGGGATGGAGGCCATGATTTCGTCGAGGTCGTTGCTGCCTCCTACACTCAGGGTGTGTCGCCGAGATCGAGGCGAGCATGAGGAGCTGTGGCCACCGCCATGGTCACCCCATCGCAGGGGATGGAGCACGCCGTCGGCCTACAGCTTGTGGAGATCATTGTTGCTCTTCAGGTCGCGTGGTGACCGGATCTTGCCGATGTGTCCCTCCCCAACGACCTCCTCTTCGCTCGGTTGGCCGGCATGGATCTCGCCACCAGTGCCCTCAACTTCTCTGCCTCGAGCTCGACGGTCAGCCACCATGGATCCCCCAGCTGGAGGGTCACGTGAACCAGCCGTCCTCCCATGCTGCAGCGGCGAGAAGGTGACATGGCTCTCCGTACACGAAGAGTGGAGTTCAGTCAAGTACTTATATACTTGGCCTCTACTGCTGATCCATGTACATGGAGAAGAACAGACAACCGCTCATTCATGCTTCGTTCCACTCCTTTGCGCTACATTACTGGAGGTGACATTTTCCTATCTCTCTATGTTGTAACAAGCCTGCTGCCTGCATAGTTAATGGATTTTTTATTTAAATTTATCGCTGCTTAGTGCTTTGTTGCCATTGTTCACCCAAGATTCTTATATATAATCTGAGCGTATGTAGGCATACTTAGCTTTGCTATTCCATTTTTTTTGGCGCATAGAAATAAGAGTATTGTCCAGGTTAGGTATTCAATTGAGTATGGTATTTGGATTGCTATCGAATGTCTTTTCTATGCATGTGATTTCTCACATCTGGTTATAATATTTGTGAAGACGTGCATTGCATCGTGCACTTGAAGCGGGCCCGTGGTCTGCTGGATTTGGCGCCGATGCCGACCCGAGTCACCTCGTCCGCGTATTCTTGGAGCTGTGGCTGGTCGATTTACATGAAATTAATTCCCTCAGTTCTGGTGGCAAATATAATACATATAATCCATATTGTTATGCACTAGCGTGTATGTGTGAAATAGATGGATTATGGTCCTGCACTAATAAGATGGATATGTGTGTGTGTTAGAGAGAGAGGGAGAGGGGGATAGAGAGTGAGGAAGAGGGAGGGAGAGTGTGTGTCTGTGTGTGTGTGAGGATTTGATGGTAAAAAAGATCGCCAATATCGTAATATTGAACTCTTAAAATTAAGTGGCCCCGTTGCAACGCATGGGTATTCTTCTAGTCTCCATAGTACTAGAAAGACAAGGCTAATATCAATATTATGCATGTCATAAATCCGATGGTCGATAATAAAACAACAATGATTTGGCCTCTCATATTCGTAGGCCAAATCATATATATTAAATCAAAGCATAAACCCACTCAATTTCTATGAATCGGTTTATGCAACATATTTTGAATGGCATCGGTCATAATGTTTCATCTCCATGCAATCATAATATAAGTATATGTATAGATTTCCATGAACATGTACCTTGTCTTGCTCTCCAATCAAACGAAGGACGATGCTAGAATGGTACACCGGCCATGCTTTGTCATATTCTTAGGGCGATAAATAAATATCGGCCACCTCCATAAGGTTCATGTAGAATTCATCCACCAAAACATGTATAGCCGAAATAAACAAATGAAATGACAAATCAAGTATTTCGGCTCTTTGGATCAGCAACAAACTTGTAGCTAATCAAATGTATAGTGATTTGGTAATACCCTCTCATGATATAGAAGATTATGTTGCATCCATGGATGAAACTAAATCCATGGAGGGTAATTGATCATACCTAGGGATGGGTTCCATGGCAAAGGCATCAATGGCATGGTTGAAGAAAATGGATGATGTGCTAACCGAAGATTTTGATGTTGTGATGCACTCCTTCGGCTTAATTGTTTGTTGCTTCCATCCTTCTCTCTCTTCACTTTTATTGTATTTCTTGTAATGGAAGCTTGCACATAATTCTTATTTTGGGTACTTCCTTTCGGAATCCATGCCATATTCCTTTCCTCAAGTTCTTGTGCACTAAGTTTTTGCAATTTATTCTTTTGCCAATATGATAAGACGAGTGGGCACCCCGGCTGTGATTTTGTTTGAAGCAATGGCAACTCTTGTTTTACCTTGTGCACTCTCAACTTCTTCTCTTCAGATTTGGCACTTGATTGACTTGCCTCATCGCCTTTAGTAGCCAATGTCAACACTTTAATTGCCTCTTTTTCATTTGAGATCAAATCTGAAGTAGCACTCTTACGGCCATCTTTTTTAACACGGTAACCTTGCTTGACCACATCTTTCTTGTTCCTTGAGCTCTGGACCGATTCCTTATGATTGAAACGGTCTTTAACATGTGATTGTTCAAATGTTGATCTTCTCGAGGCTGCATAATATTGGTGAGATGGTCTAAAATAAGATGGAGAATGTGCCCTTGTATCATACCTGTCCCATGATGGATATGGGTCTATATGAGCATAGGGAGGCATCCACGACATTGGCATTGGCGGCCCAAAATAAGGATATGAATATGTTGCATTAAAATTCTCACTTTGCCAATACCAATCCTCATATTTGCGCCTTTGGGGTGATCTTGGTTTCTTTGCATGATTTGGCCGATAAGTATTCTTCTCTTCACTCTTCTTTTGATATTTATGCAATAGTTCAGCGAAGGTGATTTTTGATATCTTACACTTGTGCTTATTTCGGCCTTTGTTTTCTTTTGGTTTGCTTTTGTCGATCATTGGATTTGCTTGCGGCCCCTCAGTCCTTGGCGTCACCATTTTAGCTTCGATGGAATTCTCGCCCTCAAGATTATGTTCGTTATGGTCTTCAACAACTTCTTTACTTGAAAGCTTGATCTCATCACCTGCAGTTTTTACCTTCTCTTTAAGTGCACCGGCTTGAAGCAGCCGATGCAAAAACTTTCTACCATCGGGACCAATCGGAATAGACTAGTCATCTCTTGGTGTCTCAACAAATTTCAATCGTCCTTTATCAATGACCGATTTAATTATTCGACGAAACATGTTGCAATCCTCAAAATTGTGCTTGGACGAATCATGCAACTTACAATACATTCGTCCCTAGACAGATAGCTCAACATGGTGATCAAGAATTCTAATATAATTATTTCTCAACAACAAATCAAAGATTTGATCACACATATTTGAATTGAAGGTAATGTTTTTATTTTCTAGCCGATCTTGCTGTGAAAACGACTTTGGAGTTAAGAAAACGAGTGGTTCAGATTTTGTATCACCCCATACGGCTATGATTTTCATTTTGCATTGTTTTACCGATGGCATTGGATAAGATATTATACTAGCATCGGTTTTCTGAAAAGAATCTAACCTTGGCTTTATGTTTCTGAAACAAAAATAGTTAGAACATGCATGCCTCAATTGAGACCAAGAGTAGGCCAAGTATGAAACTAGCAAAGCTACCCATGTAGATACGAACTTTAAATAAAGCAATGAGGAAAGCCTTGATTGCAACAATAAGTCAGTATCAGTCTTTGTTAATGGTGCAGTGGGTTGACCGATATGTTCTATAAAAATTTTATTGCTAACAAGTAAATTACCCTTCTTCATTGGTCTTTTAAAGTTACTTAAGAGGATTTTTCTAATAGATGCATCAACAATAAAGTTTTGACCAAATCTGAAAATAGGTAAATTACTTGCTAAACATACCTCTTCAAATATGTTGGGAGAGCATGATGGTAGTGTGACTTGAACAACATCTTTCTTAATCTTTGGGTGGCTCCCCAACGCCTCTTCATCATCTTTTTCTTTATTCCGTGCATCATTACGTTGAAGGTTTTTGTCGGCCGAACGTTGTTCTGCTACTTGTTCTTGTCCTTGAAGCTTGTCAATTTCTACGGCACGGAACTCATAGGGCAGGAAGTAGGTTCCATTAACTTCAGAAAAATCACGCACCATTGTTTCCTATGCTTGCCATGCCCTTTCTTAGTAATGCTTGCCTCGTTGGATTTGATGGATTCAGAATATATACTACTTGATTCGGTTTTTACAAACGAAGCACTTTCATGTTCCGAATCATCCTTCTTTTCATTGATACTACCAATTGGCAATGCTTCTTTTATCTGATCCAATTCTTTTTCAATTTATTTTTGGTTGCGAGCGGCAAAATTGGCTTTAAGCTTTTTCTCAATTTCAGCCCACTCCGGATATGATTGCCCCCAATGCTTTTAGATTCCTTAGGCAATGACACACTAGTGTTGCCGAAATTCTGAAATAGTGTAGGGGGTGTATAATATGATATAGTATTAGGTGAAGGCATATGCATTGTTGTAAAACCATATTTTCGCTCGCCAATTTTATCAATGGGCAAAGATTCATCTTCTTGCAAAACTCTAGCTTTTATTGCGGCATAATCAGGAAATAGCCCCTTTTCATGTTGTTCAAGGCAAAGGGCACTAATCCTCTTATTTTGGGCTAAACTCTTCAATGCAGCCACCACTACCTCATCTTCTACAATATTGGGCACAACCGTTCCTGTAAGATTTACATTTATTCGGCTTTGACCAGAAAGGTGTGAAGCCGACTTATGAGCATCTACAGTTGTGTATGGTGCCGAAAAATTACAAAGATGAGGTGTGGCATATGACGGTTGAGAGTAACTGGCCGAACAGCTAGTAGTAGCATGACCAATTCTCTCATTCATCGGCATGGTTGGATTCACATATCGCAAATGAGTTGCCGATATATAAAAAGGTGAAACACTTTCTTGTATGCTATTGGAAATTTTAACATGAGGTGTTTCAAATTGATTAACCAAACCCATCATGTTGTTCATCGGCATATGGATTTGTGGGGTTGCCGATGCATGAGAGTTTGGATACATATGTTGTATGTTGCTAAAATCAAAATAATTTGAAGCATGAAGATTACTTTGCATCGGCCCTTGCGCATAATTAGATGAATGATTGATAAAACTAGGGCTAGCCGATACATTATGCTCATTAGGTGATCCAGCAACAACATATGGATTATTTGCATCTACAAAGGGGAATTGGGTATTCATATTACCTTTGTATATCACAACTTCTTGATGACGATCTCTTCGTAGCAAGAATGGGCCGGAGATCGTTCGAAGCTTCGTCCCCAGCGGAGTCGCCAAAAAGTGTGTTCGCACACGAACACATCACGTGTACCCTCGACGCCGCGGGTGATGCATCGCAGCTCACATCGAAGGAGACCCGTCCGGAAGCGCGGTACGCAAGCAATCCGGCGGGTGCTTTTGAGGACCCGAAACCCCACACGCCAGGGAGGGACCCCGTCAGGGCACGCGGCGGTTATGGGCTGCCCTAGGTTGACCTGATCGCCCCTAGGGCCTCGAGGTTCGCCGCCTTGCAAACGAAGAATGATAAGGAAGATACAAGGGAGAGGGATAATGAACACGAAAAAGTATAGATAGATTTCATCGATTGTGTGTTGTTCAATCGGCCGTCACCTCTCATCTATTTATGAGGCGGCTGGACATCCCGTACAAGAAAGGGACTAAAAAATCCATCCAAAAAATCAAAAACCGTAACCTAACTCGGACATGAATCTTGTTGGGGAACGTAGTAATTTCAAAAAATTTCCTACGCACACGCAAGATCATGGTGATGCATAGCAACGAGAGGGGGAGTGTATCTTCATACCCTTGAAGATCGCTAAGCGGAAGCGTTTATCAACGCGGTTGATGTAGTCGTACGTGTTCACGATGCGACCGATCCAAGTACCGAACGCACGGCACCTCCGAGTTCTGCACACGTTCAGCTCGATGACGTCCTCGCCTTCTCGATCCAGCAAGACGGGCGAGGTAGTAGATGAGTTCCGGCAGCACGACGGCGTGGTGACGGTGTTGGTGAAGAACAATCTCCGCAGGGCTTCGCCTAAGCACTACGGAAACTATGACGGAGGCTAAACTAGAGGGGACGGGGTTGCCGGCACACGACTTGGTGTTTCTTGATGTCTCTTTGGTGCTAGCCCTGCCCCTCTATTTATATGTTGAGCCTTGGGGTCGAAACTTGGAGTAAAAGCCTCCACAAATTCGGTTTCACCCGAAAGGCAAGAGTCTTTCTCGGACTGCAGGGCCAGACGCCAGGGTTCCCGGCGTCTGGACCCAGACGCCAGGGACCCTGGCGTCTAGCCCCTGGACTCCGCAAAACTTCCTTTTGCGCTTTCCAAAAACCTTGTGGGCTTTCCCCTTTGGCCCAAATAACGTGTTCTCGTACCCAAACATTTCGGGAAACATCCGTAACCCCTTCCGGTGAATTGCGGAACCCTTCCGGAGATCAAACACTATTATCCCATATATCAAACTTTATCTCCGGACCATTCCGAAGTTCCTCGTCATGTCCATGATCTCATCCGGGACTCCGAACAACATTCGGTTACCAACATACATAACTCATATAATACTATATCACAATCGAACGCTAAGCGTGCGGACCCTACGGGTTCGAGAACTATGTAGACATGACCGATACACGTTTCCGGTCAATAACCAATAGCGGGACCTGGATGCCCATATTGGCTCCCACATATTCTACGAAGATCTTTATCGGTCAAACTGCATAACAACATACGTTGTTCCTTTTGTCATCGTTATGTTACTTGCCCGAGATTCGATCGTTGGTATCTCAATACCTAGTTCAATCTCGTTACCGGCAAGTCTCTTTACTCGTTCTATAATACATCATCCCGCAACTTACTCATTAGTTGCAATGCTTGCAAGGCTTTAAGTGATGTGCATTACCGAGAGGGCCCAGAGATACCTCTCCGACAATCAGAGTGACAAATCCTAATCTCGAAATACGCCACCAAACAAGTACCTTCGGAGACACCTGTAGAGCACCTTTATAATCACCCGATTACGCCAGGACGCTTTGGTAGCACACAAAGTGTTCCTCCGTAAACGGAGTTGCATAATCTCATAGTTGTAGGAACTTTGTATAAGTCATGAAGAAAGCAATAGCAACATACTAAAGCGATCAAGTGCTAAGCTAATGAATGGGTCAAGTCAATCACATCATTCTCCTAATGATGTGATCCCGTTAATCAAATGACAACACATGTCAATGGTTAGGAAACATAACCATCTTTGATTAATGAGCTAGTCAAGTAGAGGCATACTAGTGACATTATGTTTGTCTATGTATTCACACATGTATTATGTTTCCGGGTAATACAATTCTAGCATTAATAATAAACATTTATCATGATATGAGGGAAAAAATAATAACTTTATTATTGCCTCTAGGGCATATTTCCTTCAGTCTCCCACTTGCACTAGAGTCAATAATCTAGATTACACAGTAATGATTCTAACACCCATGAAGTCTTGGTGCTTATCATGTTTTGCTCGTGGAAGAGGCTTAGTCAACGGGTCTGCAACATTCAGATCCGTATGTATCTTGCAAATCTCTATGTCTCCCACCTGGACTTGGTCCCGGATGGAATTGAAGCGTCTCTTGATGTGCTTGGTCCTCTTGTGAAATCTGGATTCCTTTGCCAAGGCAATTGCACCAAGATTGTCACAGAAGATCTTCATTGGTCCCGATGCACTAGGTATGACACCTAGATCGGAAATGAACTCCTTCATCCAGACTCCTTCATTTGCTGCTTCCGAAGCAGCTATGTACTCCGCTTCGCATGTAGATCCTGCTACGACGCTTTGTTTAGAACTGCACCAACTAACAGCTCCACCGTTTAATATAAATACGTATCCAGTTTGCGATTTAGAATCGTCCGGATCAGTGTCAAAGCTTGCATCGACGTAACCATTTACGAAAAGCTCTTTGTCACCTCCATAAACGAGAAACATATCCTTAGTCCTTTTCAGGTATTTCAGGATGTTCTTGACCGCTATCCAGTGATCCACTCCTGGATTACTTTGGTACCTCCCTGCTAAACTAATAGCAAGGCACACATCAGGTCTGGTACACAACATTGCTTACATGATAGAGCCTATGGCTGAAGCATAGGGAACTCCTTTCATTTTCTTTCTATCTTCTACAGTGGTCGGGCATTAAATCCGACTCAACTTCACACCTTGTAATACAGGCAAGAACCCTTTCTTTGCCTGATCCATTTTGAACTTTTTCAAAAATTTATCAAGGTATGTGCTTTGTGAAAGTCCAATCAAGCGTCTTGATCTATCTCTATAGATTTTGATGCCCAATATGTAAGCAGCTTGACCGAGGTCTTTCATTGAAAAACTTTTATTCAAGTATCCTTTTATGCTATCCAGAAATTCTATATCATTTCCAATCAACAATATGTCGTCCACATATAATATCAGAAATGCTACAGAGCTCCCACTCACTTTCTTGTAAATACAGGCTTCTCCAAAAGTCTGTATAAAACCATATGCTTTGATCACACTATCAAAGCGTTTATTCCAACTTCGAGAGGCTTGCACCAGATCATAAATGGATCGCTGGAGCTTGCACACTTTGTTAGCTCCCTTAGGATCGATAAACCTTCCGGTTGCATCATATACAACTATTCTTCCAAAAATCCATTCAGGAATGCAGTTTTGACATCCATCTGCCATATTTCATAATCATAAAATGCGGCAATTGCTAACATGATTTGGACAGACTTAAGCATCGTTACGGGTGAGAAGGTCTCATCGTAGTCAACCCCTTGAACTTGTCGAAAACCTTTTGCAACAAGTCGAGCTTTGTAGACAGTAACATTACCTTCAGCGTCAGTCTTCTTCTTGAAGATCCATTTATTCTCAATGGCTTGCCGATCATCGGGAAAGTCAACCAAAGTCCACACTTTGTTCTCATACATGGATCCCATCTCAGATTTCATGGCTTCAAGCCATTTTGTGGAATCTGGGCTCACCATCACTTCTTCATAGTTCATAGGTTCACCATGATCTAGTAGCATGACTTCCAGAATAGGATTACCGTACCACTCTGGTGCGGATCTTACTCTGGTTGATCTACGGAGTTCAGTAACAACTTGATCTGAAGTTTCATGATCATCATCATTAACTTCCTCACTAATTGGTGTAGGTGTCACAGGAACCGATTTCTGTGATTAACTACTTTCCAATAAGGGAGTTGGTACTGTTACCTCATCAAGTTCTACTTTCCTCCCACTCACTTCTTTCGAGAGAAACTCCTTCTCTAGAAAGGATCCATTCTTAGCAACAAATGTCTTGCCTTCGGATCTGTGGTAGAAGGTGTACCCAACAGTCTCCTTTGGGTATCCTATGAAGACACATTTCTCCGATTTGGGTTCGAGCTTATCAGGTTGAAGCTTTTTCACATAAGCATCGCAGCCACAAACTTTTAGAAACGACAACTTTGGTTTCTTGCCAAACCACAGTTCATAAGGAGCCGTCTCAACGGATTTTGATGGTGCCCTATTTAACGTGAATGTGGCCGTCTCTAAAGCATAACCCAGAGCGATAGCGGTAAATCGGTAAGAGACATCATAGATCACACCATATCTAGTAAAGTACGATTACGACGTTCGGACACACCATTACGCTGTGGTGTTCCAGGTGGCGTGAGTTGCGAAACTATTCCGCATTGTTTCAAATGTAGACCAAACTCGTAACTCAAATATTCTCCTCCACGATCAGATCGTAGAAACTTTATTTTCTTCTTACGATGATTTTCAACTTCACTCTGAAATTCTTTGAACTTTTCAAATGTTTCAGACTTATGTTTCATCAAGTAGATATACCCATATCTGCTTAAATCATCTGTGAAGGTGAGAAAATAACGATATCCGCCACGAGCCTCAATATTCATCGGACCACATACATCTGTATGTATGATTTCCAACAACTCTGTTGCTCTCTCCATAGTACCGGAGAACGGCGTTTTAGTCATCTTGCCCATGAGGCATGGTTCGTAAGTACCAAGTGATTCATAATCAAGTGGTTCCAAAAGTCCATCAGTATGGAGTTTCTTCATGCGCTTTACACCGATATGACCTAAACGGCAGTGCCACAAATAAGTTGCACTATCATTATCAACTCTGCATCTTTTGGCTTCAACATTATGAATATGTGTATCACTACTATCGAGATTCATCAAAATAGACCACTCTTCAAGAGTGCATGACCATAAAAGATATTACTCATATAAATAGAACAACCATTATTCTCGATTTAAATGAATAACCGTCTCGCATCAAACAAGATCCAGATATAATGTTCATGCTCAACGCTGGCACCAAATAACAATTATTTAGGTCTAATACTAATCCCGAAGGTAGATGTAGAGGTAGCGTGGCGACCGCGATCGCATCGACTTTGGAACCATTTCCCACGCGCATCGTCACCTCGTCCTTTGCCAGTGTTCGCTTATTCCGTAGTCCCTGTTTCGAGTTGCAAATATTAGCAATGTAACCAGTATCAAATACCGTGTACTATTAAGTAGCTCTAGTAAGGTACACAACAATACCACGTATATCACATATACCTTTGTTCACCTTGCCATCCTTCTTATCCGCCAAATACTTGGGGTAGTTCTGCTTCCAGTGACCAGTTTGCTTGCAGTAGAAGCACTCAGTTTCAGGCTTAGGTCCAGACTTGGGTTTCTTCTCTTGAGCAGCAACTTGCTTGCTGTTGGAGTTCCCCTTCTTCTTCCCTTTACCCTTTTTCTTGAAACTAGTGGTCTTGTTGACCATCAACACTTGATGCTCCTTCTTGATTTCTACCTCCGCAGCTTTTAGCATTGCGAAGAGCTCAGGAATTGTCTTTTCCATCCCTTGCATATTATAGTTCATCACGAAGCTCTTGTAGCTTGGTGGCAGTGATTGGAGAATTCTGTCAATGACGCTATCATCTGGAAGATTAACTCCCAGTTGAATCAAGTGATTATTATACCCAGACATTTTGAGTATATGCTCACTGATAGAACTATTCTCCTCCATCTTGCAGCTATAGAACTTATTATAGACTTCATATCTCTCAATCCGGGCATTTGCTTGAAATATTAACTTCAACTCCTGGAACATCTCATATGCTCCATGACGTTCAAAACGTCGTTGAATACCTGGTTCTAAGCCGTAAAGCATGGCACACTGAACTATTGAGTAGTCATCAGCTTTGCTCTGCCAGACGTTCATAACACCTGGCGTTGCTCCTGCAGCAGGCCTGGCACCCAGCGGTGCTTCCAGGACGTAATTCTTCTGTGCAGCAATGAGGATAATCCTCAAGTTACGGACCCAGTCCATGTAATTGCTACCATCATCTTTCAACTTTGCTTTCTCAAGGAACGCATTAAAATTCAACGGAACAACAACACTAGCCATCTATCTACAACAAACATAGATAAGCTAATTACTATCAGTTACTATGTTCATGATAAATTTAAGTTCAATTAATCATATTTCTTAAGAACTCCCACTTAGACATACATCTCTCTAGTCATCTAAGTGATTACGTGATCCAAATCAACTAAACCATAACCGATCATCACGTGAGATGGAGTAGTTTTCAATGGTGAACATCACTATGTTGATCATATCTACTATATGATTCACGCTCGACCTTTCGGTCTCCAGTGTTCCGAGGCCATATCTGCATATGCTAGGCTCGTCAAGTTTAACCTGAGTATTCCGCGTGTGCGAAACTGGCTTGCACCCGTTGTAGATGGACGAGAGCTTATCACACCCGATCATCACGTGGTGTCCGGGCACGACGAACTTTGGCAACGGTGCATACTGTGGAGAACACTTCTTGATAATTTAGTGAGAGATCATCTTAAAATGCTACCGTCAATCAAAGCAAGATAAGATGCATAAAGGATAAACATCACATGCGATCAATATAAGTGATATGATATGGCCATCATCATCTTGTGCTTGTGATCTCCATCTCTGAAGCACCGTCATGATCACCATCGCCACCGGGCGCGACACCTTGATCTCCATCGTAGCATCGTTGTCGCCTCGCCAACTATTGCTCCTACGACTATCGCTACCGCTTAGTGATAAAGTAAAAGCAATTACAGGCGTTTGCATTTCATACAATAAAGCGACAACCATATGGCTCCTGCCAGATTGCCGATAACTCGGTTAAAAACAGGATCATCTCATACAATAAAATATAGCATCACGCCTTGACCATATCACATCACAACATGCCCTGCAAAAACAAGTTAGACGTCCTCTACTTTGTTGTTGCAAGTTTTACGTGGCTGCTACGGGCTGAGCAAGAACCGTTCTTACCTACGCATCAAAACCACAACGATAGTTCGTCAAGTTAGTGTTGTTTTAACCTTCGCAAGGACCGGGCGTAGCCACACTCGGTTCAACTAAAGTTGGAGAAACTGACACCCGCCAGCCACCTATGTGCAAAGCACGTCGGTAGAACCAGTCTCGCGTAGCGTCTGGCGTAATGTCGGTCCGGCCGCTTCATCCAACAATACCGCCGAACCAAAGTATGACATGCTGGTAAGCAGTATGACTTGTATTGCCCACAACTCACTTGTGTTCTACTCGTGCATATAACATCAACGCATAAAACCTAGGCTCGGATGCCACTGTTGGGGAACGTAGTAATTTCAAAAAAATTCCTACGCACAAGCAAGATCATGGTGATGCATAGCAACGAGAGGGGGAGTGTATCTTCATACCCTTGAAGATCGCTAAGCGGAAGCGTTTATCAACGCGGTTGATGTAGTCGTACGTCTTCACGATCCGACCGATCCAAGTACCGAACGCACGACACCTCCGAGTTCTGCACACGTTCAGCTCGATAACGTCCTCGCCTTCTCGATCCAGCAAGACGGGCGAGGTAGTAGATGAGTTCCGGCAGCAAGATGGCGTGGTGACGGTGTTGGTGAAGAACAATCTCCGCAGGGCTTCGCCTAAGCACTACGGAAACTATGACGGAGGCTAAACTAGAGGGGACGGGGTTGCCGGCACACGGCTTGGTGTTTCTTGATGTCTCTTTGGTGCTAGACCTGCCCCTCTATTTATAAGTTGAGCCTTGGGGTCGAAACTTGGAGTAAAAGCCTCCACAAAGTCGGTTTCACCCGAAAGGCAAGAGTCCTTCTCGGACTCCAGGGCCGGACGCCAGGGTTCCCGGCGTCTGGACCCAGACGCCGAGGACCTGGCGTCGCCTGAACTCATAAAACTTCCTTTGCGCTTTCCAAAACATTGTGGGCTTTCCCTTTGGCCCAAATAACGTGTTCGTACCCAAACATTTCGGGAAACATCCGAACCCCTTCCGATGAATTCGAACCCTTCCGGAGATCAAACACTATTATCCCATATATCAAACTTTATCTCCGGACCATTCCGGAGTTCCTCGTCATGTCCATGATCTCATCCGCACTCGAACAATATTCGTTACCAACATACATAACTCATATAATACTATATCGTCAGCGAAACGTTAAGCGTCACGGACCCTACGGGTTCGAGAACTATGTAGACATGACCAAGACACGCTTTCCGGTCAATAACCAATAGCGGGACCTGGATGCCCATATTGGCTCCCACATATTCTACGAAGATCTTTATCGGCCAAACCGCATAACAACATACGTTGTTCCCTTTGTCATCGGTATGTTACTTGCCCGAGATTCGATCGTCGGTATCTCAATACCTAGTTCAATCTCATTACCGGCAAGTCTCTTTACTCGTTCTATAATACATCATCCCGCAACTAACTCATTAGTTGCAATGCTTGCAAGGCTTTAAGTGATGTGCATTACCGAGAGGGCCCAGAGATACCTCTCCGACAATTGAAGTGACAAATCCTAATCTCGAAATACGCCACCCAACAAGTACCTTCGGAGACACCTGTAGAGCACCTTTATAATCACCCAGTTACGTTGTGACGTTTGGTAGCACACAAAGTGTTCCTCCGGTAAACGGGAGTTGCATAATCTCATAGTTGTAGGAACTTTGTATAAGTCATGAAGAAAGCAATAGCAACATACTAAACGATCAAGTGCTAAGCTAACGGAATGGGTCAAGTCAATCACATCATTCTTCTAATGATGTGATCCCGTTAATCAAATGATAACACATGTCTATGGTTAGGAAACATAACCATCTTTGATTAATGAGCTAGTCAAGTAGAGGCATACTAGTGACATTATGTTTGTCTATGTATTCACACATGTATTATGTTTCTGGGTAATACAATTCTAGCATGAATAATAAACATTTATCATGATATAAGGAAATAAATAATAACTTTATTATTGCCTCTAGGGCATATTTCCTTCAAATCTTTGGTAATTTCCCGGACCAACTCGGCCTCACTGATTTGTTCGTTTCGGTCCCACCGGATGAACGTTGCCAACTCTCTGTATCCTTCTGTAATTTCTCGGATCAACTTGGTCTCACCGATTAGTTTGCTTCGGTCCTACCGAGTGAACATTGCCAACTCTCTGGTAAATTTTTGAAACAACTCGGTCTCACCGATCAAATCAACTCGGCCGGTCTGAAATGACTCTGCAGCTTCTGTTTCTGACCTTGTTTTGCCTCCACAGGTTGCATACGAGCTCGGATTCAGATGATTTTTATATCAAAGTCAATCGTTTCGACGAGATGCAGAACTTTCATGTTGAAACAGTTTCCATCAGAGGCCATCTTAATTGAGTTTTATGCATTTCTTTACTCTGGTGTCAACATGAGCATCTCTGAACTTGTCATACCATTTGAGTCCGAGCTCCGTTTTAGACCATCTTCATATCCATCTTGATCTTCTCGAAGAGAGACATTCCAAGGTGACTTCCAATCATAAATTTGATTGGTCTTGATATAACCTATGCTAATTTTGTGACTGTGCCAATTTTGAGCGTCAACATAAAGCAACCATCACCGCATACACCCGAGAGCATCCACACAAGCACATGCCATCATTGCAGTTAATACACACATCCAAGACAAGATACAAAGATGCCGGACACCGACACACCACCCGAACGACTACCAAGCACACTACAAATGAGCAAAGAAGAACTACTTAGAGCCGACGGAGACCACCACAAGTGTGATCCCCCAAGGAGAGGCGAGACGTCCAATGTCTAAGCAGGGACTCCAAAACGGTGCCTCCAAAAAGGGCAAACATGGATAGCCGCCACCGTCCAATCCCACGAATCAAGTTTTCACCAGAGCAACTTGAAGGGAGTTGAAGCACCGTGACGGTGCCTGCAAGGAGGAAACGACGACCGCAGTCTCCGCTGCCATAAGGGCTGGTACTGAGATTTTGGGGGCCCGGGGCGAAACGAAAATCCGGGGCCTCTTAATATATGTATCAAATTATAACCTCACACTCGTAAATTTGAATAATATTTATCGCTAATTTTGTCTCATCAAGCAATTATCAATGGTCAAATTACAACATAACGAAGAAGCGATATTGGTCATCATCTATAAATATTGTTCATTCTATCAATCATTCTATAATAAATATTTATGAATCCTCAGGGCAAAAGCGCATGTGTTGTACCTTCTCAGGTTCTCCCTAATCGGCTGATTATATTTCTTTAAAGGATCAAGCGGAAGGATCAAAGGGCAACCCTGACTCATAAATCTGAATAAATAATATCTATTGGTAAACCGTGTCCAATTAATCAATTGTCAATGGCCAAATTGCAACAAGAAAGAAGTAAATATTGAATGTTTTACTCAAATAAATATTTATCAACCATCATGGCAAAACAGAGTGGATATGCTATTAGAGCCATACCTTCTTTGATTCTTTCTGGTCTGCTAGTTATATTTCTTCCGATCATGAAAGGAAGGATCTAAGGCAATGGCCTGGAATCGATTTGCCATGGTAGTGACCGCCGCTGGATCCCGTCTAGGTGGCCTCCCGTGCCTTCCACCGCCGGCCGGCCTGGGAGCAGGCGTGGCCGCTGCTGGCTGCTGCCCCTTCCGGTGGGTCGCTCCCTCTACTGAAGCGGCTAGATCTAGGACATGTCGATAGGGTGCAAAAAGGACGCTGTTCCGAGGTGGGGCCTCGAAGTGATGCTCCTTGAGGTGGCTGGAGCGGTCGGCTTCACGCAAGCTGCTCGTTTCCTCCAACACGGTTGAGCGTGGCTCTCTGGATTTGGGGTGGTGGTCCTTCCGGCAAGACTACTCCATTTGCTCCGCGGCGAGCGATGGGTTAAGGCATGGTACTCGTGGTCTGGCTGTGCAGATGGCGGGCTTCCGGTGAATTTGGGCCTTGGCGTGCAACCCTGGTGGCTAGCGGCAATAGATCTACTTGTTGCTCATCTTCCCATGTTCGGTGTGCTCCCTTCCCTCTGGATCTGGGCTGCGTTGGCATGCTAGCCAACCTTCGGGGTGCCAAGGGAGCTGCTGGTGGGGATCCAGACCGGGAGAAATTTCTGGTCTGCTTCGGCTGGCCGCGACGACGACGACGCCCGAAGGTGCTGTATTTCTTCATGGAGGCGTCGGTCAAGTTTGCTCCACCACTTCCCTGCCTAGATCCTCCCGGGTGAAAACCTTAACTGTGGTGGGAGGTGGCGGTGCTCTTTATCGTTTCCTTCTTGAAGGTGCCACCTAGGGAGCTTTGTGGTGGTGGACACTATTGGGTTAATGTTCGCGACGGCTGCTAGCGTACTCTTCTCCATCCAAAAATGTGCTTTTCCTCCGACGTAGTCTCACCGTGGGCATCATTGCCTCTACTTGTTCTCAGAGTGCCTAGACGGTGCATCAGGTGTGCGCTAACCCTCTCTAAGTGATCCTCCAGTGGCACTCATCCATGTTCTTGGGAACTATCCAATTTCCAATGGTGTGGCACCTTGCAATCCAGATGAGGAGTTTGTGGCCTCCTTCGGAGATGGATTTGGATGGATTGGCTGCGATGGGGTCCTTAGTGTTTGGTGATGGCACGCCATGTTGATGTTTACTCATTTCTACTCCACTGCCGGCAGGCCACATGTTATGGCTTAGCCGCGGAAGAGAACCACGATATTTTCAACTCTTAGTTTCTTTGTGTATCCTTCCTGTGTGACGTGTTTGAGGTCTCGTTAGCAATTTGCTCTTGTAAGCTGTATCACTACTGGAAACAGAGAATTTTTCATCGGCTAGCGGACGGCAAAGACTCACGGAAAGCGGACGTCAAAGAACTGGCTGATCGCAAACCGCGCCTTCGCCGTCAGCCAGTTCTTTGCGTCCGCTAGCGGCCAGCAAAGTAGCTTCCGCCGTTAGCCAGTTCTTTGCCGTCCGCTAGCGGACGACAAAGTGGCGGACGGCAAACAATATTCGACCTAACGGTGCTAACGCCCCCGCCCCCTACCCTAACCCTAACTCTGTCTCCCACCCCACATCTCAATCTCTATCTCCCACCCCCACCTCACACACTCTCTCTATCTATCTCCGACCGCACCATGCCGCCACGGCCCCCGACCCCACGCTGCCCGCCGCCAATCGACACCCTGCCGCTAATTAAGCCCCCACCACGCCCGCCGCCACCGACGCCCCGCCGCTCCATCACGCTGCCCCGGCCCGCCTTCGCCGACACCGCCATCGGTGTTACTAAAATTTTCATTGCATTTGCATTCAACATATATTTTACATACTCCAACATAATTCAAACAAAAAAATAAAAAACAACATTAGTCGTCGTCGCTAGCCGCCAGCAGGTCGATCACGATGGCGCCTTCGTCGTCACCGTCGTCGTCGCTGCTGCCGTCATCCCAGTCGACGGGGCCGTCGTCCTCGTCCTCCATCACCGCGTCCTCGTCCTTCGCCGGCGCCGCATCCTCGTCCTCCACCGGCGCCATTGCAGCCTCCTGTGCTGCCATGGCCTTGGCGGCTTGGATTGCGGCGGCTATCCCGGCGGCCTCCCTCACAGCCGTCGCCGCCGCTTCCGACGCCCGTAGGTCGACGTGCCAACCCGGAGTGTCGTCCGGATCGCCGTCCTTGCGGAGGACCACTTGCTCCGGCGGCAGCTCCACGGTGGGGGGAGCGGCCGGTGCGGCGTCTTGGCGCATCCGTGAGTGCTGGTGGCGGCGAGCAGATCCTGAAAGCGCTACCGCGAGGTCGGGCCGTCTTGCCCGATCTTGCGAAGCGTGAAAGCGGGCCTTCGCGCCCGGTGGTAGAGGTGACGCCGGCCTCGGACAGCCGGAATGCAACGATAACGTAGTCGAAGACCTTGCCTCTACAGAAGTTGTGGCGGTCCGTAGCTCCTCTGCCGTCGCGCTGGGGTCGAGCATCGGATAGCTGTCCGCGCTGATATGCCACTGCCGGGGAAGACGGCAGCCCGACGGCATGAGGAGTACCGACACAGCTCCGCCGTCTCCGGATTGCCGAGGTTGGACGGCCAGGCGCTCGGGGCGTCGTCGTCGTCGCCGACGTTGTTGCTCCCGTGGTGGTATGACATCGTCGTCGGTGCGCTGGGTTTTCTCGTCGGACGTGTGGTCGGGTGTGGAGGTGTGGACGCCGGGGCGGGGTCTTATTGCCGCCCGGGCGATGGGAGGTGGGCAGCCAGGCTGGCAGCCGGCATTACTGCTGATTAATGTCGGCTCCTTGGGACGGGGCGCGATGATGGGACGGGGCGGTGGGGTGGAAGGCGAGGCGGCCGTCGACGGGACGGGGCGTCGGGTGGTGGCAGACGATGCCCTTTGACTGGGCGACGCGCGTCAGTTTGACCGGGCAACCGGTCAGTTTGACCGGGTGACATGTCGAAGCACGTTTTTTGTCGGTGGCAGACGGCAAATCCTCCCGTTAGCCACCTAACGTGGCTAACGTCTCTTTTTTTGCCGTCCAAACTCTTTGTCGTCTGCCACCGACGGCAAAGGGCATTTGCCGTCCACTTTGAAGAAGCAGACGGCTAAGAACCTGTTTACCGTCACTCTCTTTGACGGGCACGTTTGCCGTCGTTGGCGGACGACAAAGAGCTTTGCCGTCCGCTTTTGGTGCCTTTGACGTCAGCCATGGCGGATGGCAAATAAGCTGATTCCTGTAGTGTATGCTGCAGTTGTATCCTGGCCGGTTGACGGCTTTGTTAATTCCACTAGTAGAAAACGGAGCTTTAATACCGGTTCATACACTACTAGGAAAAGGCCTACTAATGGCGCACCTAATTTGGCCATTAATGGCGCATTAGTGATGCGCCATTAGTGCCACACCATTAGTATATTTTACTAATGGCGCTAATGGCGGACCTCAGATGCGTCATTAGTATATACAACAGTGCGCCATTAGTATGCCTCCTAGGGGGCCATGTATACCCAGGTGCTTTGGCATACTAATGGCGCACAACAACAAGATGCGCCATTAGTAACTTCGGCATACTAATGGCGCACTGTTTAATGATGCGCCATTAGTATCCTTTGGCATACTAATGGCGCACTATGATGTGATGCGCCATTAGTATGAATATTAGTTTTTTTTATTTTTTTATTTTCTGTTTTTTGCATAGGTTACAAAATGTATAATTGGACAAAATATAGACAGCACACATCAACAACAGATTCATCGAATACAATAGAAGATTAGTCTCTGAATAAAATTTATCATATTAGTCTCCGAATACAATTCATCATATTAGTCTCTGAATTGAAAAGACCGAACAAAGATAGAACATTATATTACAAGTCTCGAGACCGCGAGTAGCGAGTTTGTCTTCACATTACAAGTCGATATCGATCATCTAAACTACCATCACATAGAAGAGAGCTGCGGTCATCACGATGAGCATCATCACGATGAAACTCGTCTTCATCCGGTTCCTCCAACGCTCCCTCCCCTCTCCCGCTAGATAGCGGGCGTATCTAGATTCGGCCTCGGCCCTAGTGGTGTATCCTTTGTAACTGTTACTGCTGAATCGGTGAACCTGTCTCCGACACTCCTCCCAGTCGTCGTAGACTCCGGGAACCTTACCCTTGTACACGACATATGACGGCATCGCTATGCACTAGCCAAATGAAACGTTAGTACCAATTCACAGACAATACACAAGCAATATATAAGTATGCAATAGAACGATCGGAAGAGAAAAGCAAGACATTAATAGCATCGATTATATCTAAGTTGAACTACTCTCGAAACGAAAGAGACATACTACAAGTTCATTAAAGTTTAATTACAACATGAGCCAATCGATGTTTCAGAACTAGACACAGCATCACTGCTTTCGACTCGACTCAAGGGACCGGAGCGTGGATGAAGCCGCCGCGTCTATCGTGGGAGTCATGAAATAACGGGCGTTGCCAGCCTGCATTTGTAGCATTGTGTCGATGTCATTGTTGGACGGTTGATTTACGAGGTAGAACTGCCCCGAGGTACGAAGGACATCTTGATGGATGATTTCCGCAAACTCCGAATCGATGCGAAGAATTCTTGTCCGATGTCCGCGTCCTGGATTGCCGACACGCCGCGGCCCAATCTTTGAGTTTACTCGGTAGCGAAGTTGATGATGGTCCCGCACGATCGCCTCGCATGTGATGGATGGCGTAGTAGGCACCCTTCGACCGCCAGCGGCTGCTTGACGCAGCGTAACGTCGTATTGTGGGAGAACACGTGCTTGTCGTGCTTGGCGTGGCCGGGAGAACATCATCAAGAACCTTCTTGACATTTGTGTAGTCTACGTTCGATCGACGGTCCGGTCGAAATACGTGGCCATGGAATATTTGGGGCTTAGGAGGATGAGCGTGCAATGTGTGTCACCGCAGAAAACACGGAATGTTAAAAGAAAACGATCGAAATCTAAGAATTCATATGTTACGGGCGGTTGAGGGAGGACGTTCTCGGGAAAGTAAGGCACGAGGAAGTTATCCTTATCTTGGCTTGCCAGAATGACGCCTTCGAGGTAAGAACTCGCGACTTGCCGGTCCCCAGCGCTGCCCAAGATCTTGGCACGCATGTAGAAGGGGTCGACTACCACGATGTCCGGGGTCTTGTCGCGAATGATCCGCATCTCCGTACTCAGCGAAAATAGCCGAATGAAGGTATAGTGCAGTGGATGAAGGTTCAACATAGCGTGGATGTCATCAAACCGCAGGACGATCATACGCCCGATGGAGTTATCCACAAAGCCCTTGCCCTCTGGCACCTTGGCCGCGAAAACCGGGTATGCCACATCCTTCTCTCTGAGACGCCGCTTCTCCAAAGAAAGAACACTGTCAAGCAGACTCCGCATAGCACCGGTTGCAGCATTGAGCATATTTGTTGATAGCATCGCCCTACCCGCCACATGCACCCTCCTCGAGATATCCTCAGGTGAAGGTGGCCTGTCCTGAGCACGGATCGTACTCGGTGCCGGCTGGCCCGCACCCTTGTTAGTCTTTCTTTTGTGTGCCTTCTTCTTCTCCTGTAATGGGACCAAGTTCTGCTCACATACCGCCTTCTTGAGTGTGTTGGGGCTGATAATATTTCGCACCTCGCCTATCTGAGGCTCGGTGAGAGCTGTACGGCAGACGACGCCTGTTGCAACTTGGCTTCTCCGCGGTACCAGCTAGATCGCGCACGTCTTTTGTTGGGTTGGGTTCTTGAGAAGGAGGCCCCATAAAGTCGCCACCGTACCCATGATCGGCAAAGTACTGATCGACGTTGCCAAATGTATCGTCGTCGTCGCTGCTCGATCCTGTGCCATATGCATGTTTGGATCCAGTGGCATAGGGATGTCCGCACCGTTGCGGCGGTCTTGCCATGGGGCCGACTTGGCGCCGCACGATCGGGCGGTGTTGTCTTTGGGGTGGTGTCCCCGTCCCCAAACGAATCTGGCTCTTCGGCCAAAGCGAGGGCCAGCTTCGAGCGGCGCTGAGGGTCATCACGTCATCATCGTCGGCCCCGACGGGTCGAATCGAAGGTAACAACTCGTTGCAGCCTGGCAGCACCCGAACCAGTGAGTTGGGTGGCATCTGGGTACCGTGGAACAAGGGGTTGCCCGGTTGAACGATTTTGCCCTTGGCGACATCGACCAACTAGTTGTTCACGAAGTGCAGGAGAGTGCACGGAACGTCGGCGGTGCCCTGCGAAAACATGTAGGGCGTCAGGGATGCCCAGTCAAAGGCAAGGAGATGAAGTCCTCGACCGAGAGAGGCTTAATTAGTTACTGTGATGATGGAGTCGAGCTCGGATAATGTCTAGGCACCGCCAACGGCGGGCGTTGATTGACGGAGGGTAGCTTGCTGCGCAGAGGTGGCGGCGGCGTACACCCGGGTGCATTAAGCTCCCGTCTGGCCGGAGACACCAATGCCTCCTCCGCCGGAGACACCAATGGCCCCGCCATCGCGTTCTGCGAGTTGCTGGCCGTGAAGCTAGGAATCGGGCGGCCCTGTTGGCCGCCCGCAATCCACGACTCAACCCCTCGATCAAGGTAGGCACAATGGCGGTGATCGTCGCTCCGAGTTGTTGTTGCACTTGCTCTTGGACAATCTCCGGAATCCGCACCACCTGTGCCTTTGAGTTCTTGAACCTCGCGCTACCGCTTTCCGAGCTGGTCTTTTTCTCCTTTCGCCCACCGGTGTTATAGTATGACAACCATTTTGTCGACAAGCCTTTGCCGCCACACGACCAGCTGACATCGGCTTCTCGAGCTTATCCTTGTTCTTCATTACATTCAACGCCCTATTTAGAGTGGTGTCCCAAGGGTTGCTCTTAGTCGACCCCGCCATCGCTTTCGATGCAAGGAAGGAATGTGAACCATTTAGAAATTTGGCTTCATTAATTAGAATGCAACCATATGGAGCTAATTACGCGGGGTGTATTCCTTACGAGAACAAGCTCAAGCGCCTGGTCTTCGGATCCGTGGTAAGCTCCTTTGTTTTCGGGTCCTTCTTGTACCAGGCCCTGACAAAGTTCCTAGTCTGCTTGTCACCGTATTTATCGAAGAGGGGCGGTAGGCCTTGCTCGGCACGGTCCGCCTCCTCCTTGTCCCATATAGGCTCCGCCACTCTGTAATCGCCGGGACCGAGTGTGTGTTCCCCTAAGTTCAGCTCCCGCATTTCTTTCCCCCACTGACTTGATTGGGAGTATGCGGTGCTCGAGCAATTGATCTTGAAGTCGTTGTAGTCATCTTCGGTGATCGAAGGATTTTTCTACTTGATCTTCTCATAACTCTCACCTTTCTCGATCATTCTCTTCACATTGCTTTTCCAAGTAGACAGGGCCTTGCTCATCTTCGTGAGGGCATCATTTTTCACTTTATTCCCTTTGAGGCTTGTGTTTTCAAATTCAGCGGGAACTTGTATCGTTCGTGCAGCTTCGTGAAGAGGAGGTTGCGCAAATTCCCTCGGTCAGATGCCTCGGGTTCTCGGCGTTGATCGAGACGGTGCTCGGAGAATGCACCCGAGCTGAAGCGAAAATTCTTGACTATTCGTTCGGGCGCCGTTGGATTCCCGTCGGAGTCCACTTCAGTAACTTCCTCCTTGAGGTTGCGGAGCACGGTCGGGCGCCGGTCCTTCCGTTGCCTCTTCAGTTGGCTGCCATCTGTGCGTGCGCCGCCATCATCCGTGGTGGCATCCTCGGCGGCACCATCAGTGGTGGCATCAGTGGGGTCATCCTCGGCGGTACCATCAGTGGTCTCAAGATCGGTGGGGAAGGCGGTGTCCTCATACAAGTGAGGTTGTTCCTCCATCTCCTGGGACAGCTCCTGAATGCCTTGCTTGCCCCGAACCCCGGCCTCATCGTTGTTGGCCATGTTTCTCTCTAAATAGGAACAAAGTTTGGTCAAAAGTTGGTTATTGTCAAGGAACAAGATCATGGTCTCATCATTTAGGGTTTGTCGACACCGAGGCATCCTAAAAGCTAAGCTTTTATCATTGAGGGTTTTTCGACGCCGAGGCACCCTAAAAGCCTAAGCTTTCATCATTAGTCACAAGTACCCGGCCCATGCATTAGTCACAAGTACCCCATATGTCCTATTTTTAGCAAAGTCATGCTAAAATTCACAGAAAATTTCAGCATGACCTTTGCTGAAAATAGGACATATGGAGTACCCGAATTTGCCGGAACGAAAGTTAATCGACATTCCGGCAAACTCAAGGGCCTCTCGGGGTACCTGCAAAATCATCACGACACGATGGTCGGAGACAAAACCCAACAAACTAGCAAAGTTACTGACGTGTTTACAGAAATTGTTTTCTGTAAAAGATGATCATCATCTTTACAAGTCTTTCTCAATGTGATCACAAGTAATTCAGAGGCATCACAAGTAATTCAGAGCATCACAAGGCATTAGTAGTTCATTACATGAACAAGTTTTACAAAGCACATCAATATGTATTGTATTTCATTGTGGAGTGATATACAATATGTTACAGCAAAGAAACAGCTTAATCCTACAGTGATGCCCTGCCCATTTGTCCCTCCCCAACTAGATACTAGAGTAGCACTATTGATGCCCTGTTCTTGCTAAACTTAATGACATTATATACAACAACTTATCCTAAATGTGGCTAGAACTGCAGATTTACAAATTAAAGGACACAAACTCAAGCAAGCTTCCTGAACAATACCACGTAAAACATAGGAGAAGCAATGAATTTCTATAACCAGTAAGAACAAGGGGATGATTTTAGCAACTTAAGTGCAGCTCTAGCACCTGTGCATGAACTGTATCATGTATCAAACCATCAATTAACTGCCGAAAAACATAAATGTACCATGTGAACATATAATACCTTCACGAGCAAACTCAATGAGTGTGAATCAACAGAGTGTGGGTCACCACAGATTCTGTAGTCAAAAACCTTCAGGACAGAGTGAAAATAGTTACAGTATGCTTGCAAGTAATTTTTTTGTAACTAAGGCACAATATGCTAGCAAGTAAATCACAATATGCTTGCAAGTAATTTTTCATAATAGTCTTGCCCCTATTTGAAGGACAAGCAAATAGATACAATGGATAACTATGGCACAATCCTCCGACTAATTCATCACCAGAGGCCAGCATAAAACACACTCCTCCAAAAAAAAGCCCAAAATTCCACTATTATTGCATGTAAAAAAGCCTAAAATCCACTAGTATTGCCTCTAAAACAGCCTTAAAAGTCCACTATTATTGGTAATCAAAATATGATTTGAACTGTAAGGAGTTAACTGAAAATGAGTGTTAACTAAAGTTTTCCAAAGATGCATCATAACTGAAGTTATTCAGAGAATATAGTCACATCAAATTGATTTGCTTACTTGCTTTCTCGCTAAAAATACAGCTTGCAGACATTTGTTACATGCCTATCTGAATTTTGTTTGAGTGCTTGCTTGTCGCTATAATACGCTTGCAGAATTTTGTTCAATGCCTATCTGAATTTATTGGGTGCTTGCTTGCTGTTAGAAATACAGTTGCAGATCTAGTTCAATGCCTATCTGAATTTTGTTGTATGCTTGCTTGCTGCTAAAAATCCAGTTACAGAAGTTAGTTATATTGTCTGTCTCGGGGTCGTGGCGGCGGGTGGACCGAGGGTGCTTTCGGCGAGGGGACCGGATCTGGCGAGGTGGGATAGCGATCGAGATGGAGGAATCGAGATCGAGTGTCCATGAAATTTAAAAATATTCATGATAGTTCAAAAAGTGCCCATGAAATACAATCGAGAAATGAAGGCTACGATTTAAATACAATCGATCTTAGCTAGCTATCTGTTCACAATATTCTTGCCCTTCTTTTTCGCAAATGGAGTTCTTTTTTGGAACGGACGTCCTTTAGGTAGGGTGGTTCTGCTTCTTCTTGTGGTGTATGCTGCTACTTCATCATCGTCGTCATGTTCGATCCTCGGGTCGCCGTACTTGTCGAAGTCTTGCTCATTGGCTACTCCATCCATTCCGATGATCTTCCTTTTGCCTCTCCTCACGACAACACGACCGGGCTTTGACGGGTCGGTAATGAAGAAGCATTGGTCAACTTGGGAAGCCAGTACCCATGGCTCATTTTTCGCGGTGACGCTTATGCTCATGATCTTGGATTTGGCTTCGGTATAACCATGGTGGTGAAATACCAGTCTTCTTTTAGGACGCTCTTCGCCCATCTCGACACGGAACATCGGGACCTTCTCTCCAAATGAGCTCAGCTCCTAGATCTCCTCGATCCTTCCATAGTATCTGTCCTTGTCGTTACCGGTGTAGGATTCCATCGTTACCCCGGAGTTCTGATAACCATCGCTCTTCATGTCCTTTCCTTCGGTGTAGAATGTGTAGCCGTTGATATCTTACGCCTCATACGTCATCAGGTTGTGCTCGGCGACCTGTGACAAGGCGAATATGAGTTGTTCTTCCGCGGAAGAATCCTCATGTAAAGGGTACGGCGAAGTTTCTGCTTGAACCAACGCGTGAAACATGAGTTGTGCTCTTTGATTATATCTCCGTCCCGCCCTCTGTTGGCCTCGGTCATTGTACGTCTTCTTAATAAAGGTTTTGTGCTCTACCACCCCAGGATCGACCACGTCTATGTGTTGTAGCGCCGACTAGGTTTGCTCTTTCAAAGTCGGCGAAGTCGACCCTCTAAGTCGACATGCATTTCGCGGCGACCCTCATGGTGACCCCATCCAGCGGCGTGCCGAGGTGCCCGTTGACGGGCAGACCAACGGGTTCTCGATGCCTAGATAATTCGTGGCGATAGGAGATGCACTCTTCGGTCGTAGCCCCTGGCTATACTTCCTCGTGGACGTGACATGTTGCGAACGTATCCTTTGATGACACCATTCATCCTTTCGAACGGCATCATCTTTGTGCAGGAACGTCGGCCCGAGTTGGATGATATCCTCCACTATATGGACCAGCAGATGCACCATAACGTCAAAGAATGCGGGCGGAAGTACATCTCAAGCTCGCATAGTATCACCACGATCTCTTCCTGTAGCCTTCGAGTTGCCTCACGCCAATCGACTTCCGAGAGATGACGCCGAAAAAGTTGCATAGGCCAAATAGAGTTTCACGGACGCGGCGCTGGCCCATGATCCCACGGATTGCAACTTGAAGTATTCTGCGTCATCAAGATGTGACAAATCGTGAGACTTCATCCCACTGAACTTCTACTTCACTGGGTCTAGGTATCTGCTTATCTTCCCCACAGAATCAGAAGGGAAGTTTTACTCCTAGGAGGCAGGTGAAAAACTGCTCGATCTCCTCGACTTAGAGTGAAGCACGCTGGAGGGTAGTCATTTCCGGTCTTCTTGACCTTTTGCCTTTGGCGACGACTTTCATCGTGTCCCGCTTCACCATCATCATCATCATCATCATCATCATCATCATCATCATCATCATCATCATTAGCGTGAAGCTCCGCCTGATGCCCATTGATTTCAAGTCTGCCCTTGCTTTCGCCCATCTTTGGTCCTCTCGGCATGTTGAGCAGGGTACCAAGTAGACTCTCGCACACGTTCTTCGTGATATGCATGACATCAAGGCTGTGAGGCACACGGTGGATCTTCCAAGACGGCAAGTCCCGTAAAAACAGACCTCGCTTTCCATACCTTCAGCTGGGCTCTGGCGCCTTTCACTTCTTTCCGGCTCTGGCGCCTTTTGCTTCTTTCTGGCGGTGGGCGGTCTTTCCAATTTTTCAACAGCTTGTCTATTTCCTCGCCGCTCCTCGTGACACGGGCGTTTTGGGTTCGGTTTCACCATCGAACAGATCCTTGCGTTTCCTCCACGGGTCATCGACGAAGCCACCTTCGATGTCCCATGAACACGGTTTTCAAGACCCAGGATCTCTATCTAGTCTGGCGATACGTTGTGTCATCCATGCACCTTACGCATCCAGAAATTCGTGGACTACCTGCCCGCGAGATATCCGTAATCGAGATAGTCGTGGCACCGTCGTGAGCAAGGCGGCTCTCATAGGGAAATATTCTTTCTCTGCGGCGTCCCACGTATTGGCTGGCGTTTTCCATGTGTCAAGCTCCTCTTTCAAAGCAGCCCCAGACATGATTGATGTCGTTCCTGGTTGTTTCGCCCTTCAATTAGCATACTCATGTGAATGTACTTCCTCTTCATGCACAACCAGGGGAAGGTTGTACATCCACACAAACACAGGCCGGTGCTATGTGTGCTTCTCACGCTGCCAAACGGATTGACTCCATCGGTGCTCGCGCCCAAAGACGATGTTCCTTGGATCCTTCCCAAATTATGGGTCTTGAAGTTCAACGCTTGCCACCGCTCGCATCCTTAGGGTGACTCAGCATCTTGTCTTTTTTATCTATCTCCGGATCATTTGCGTCATCTTCTCGCTTCTTCTCCTTCCTATCCGCGTGCCAACGCGGGAGCTTTGCTACCTTAGGGTCCGCGAAATACCGCTGCAGACGAGGAGTGATCGGAAAGTACCACACCACTTTTCGAGGAGCTTTCTTCCTCTTCTTGTATCGAGTGACGCCGCACACCGGACATATGGTAGACTCCGCGTGCTCGTCCTGATAAATGATGCAATTGTTCATGCACACATGGTATTTCACGTGCGGTAAATCCAGAGGACACATGATTTTCTTCGCCTCCTCAAAACTGGCCGGGCACTTGTTCCCCTTGGGAAGACGTTCGTGCCAGAATGACATGTTCTCGCCGAAGCTACGCGCCGGTCATTTTGGCGTTTACCTTCATCTCCGAGCCATGAGCTGTTACTTTCAAGCGGGTATCCTCGTGCCTGCATCCTTCATACAATTGAGTAACCGCGTCTAACTCAAGTTGATCCATCTTGGCTTTCTCTCGCGGCAGCTCTTGCGTTATCCGTCCGCTTGAGAAGCAGCTCTTGAATATGAGGGTCCTGCACCCAGCCCATCGATGGTCCAGCGTCACGCTCCGCCCGGCATCATCATCTTCATGATCATGCACGCCGCTCGCTCCTGCATCTTCCTCATCATCATGTCCTGCATCTTCTACATGATGACTGTGTACAAGATCACCGTCATGATCATCTCCTGGGATTCTTCGTCTTCTCGCCGCCCGAGCTGCGGTGGTTATCTTGCTGCCCTTCCTCATTTCTTGCCCGGCCCCCATGGACGACTTCGTAGTCATCTTCATCACCTTGCCACCGATAGCCATCCACGATACCACGCAAGAGCAGGTGGTCCCGCACCTGCCTGGAATCCGGTTCCGCAATAAGGATATTCAGCTTGCATCTTCGACACGGACATCTTATCTCCGTCTCGTTCTTTTGAAGCATCTCGGCCTTCGCGGACCTCAAAAACCTATTCACGATGTTGGGGAACGTAGCAGAAATTCAGAATTTTCCTACGTGTCACCAAGATCTATCTATGGAGAAACCAGCAACGAGGGGAAGGAGAGTGCATCTACATACCCTTGTAGATCGTTAAGCGGAAGCGTTCATGAGAACGGGGTTGAAGGAGTCGTACTCGTCGTGATCCAAATCACCGGAGATCCTAGTGCCGAACGGACGGCACCTCCGCGTTCAACACACGTGACAGCCCGGTGGCGTCTCCCACGCCTTGATCCAGCAAGGAGGGAGGGAGAGGTTGAGGAAGACTCCATCCAGCAGCAGCACAACGGCGTGGTGGTGGTGGAGGAGCGTGGCAATCCAGCAGGGCTTCGCCAAGCACCTCGGGAGAGGAGGAGGAGGAGAGGTAGGGCTGCACCAAGAGGAGAAGTTCTCATGTCTGTTGGGCAGCCCAAACCTCAAGTATATATAGGGGAAGGGGAGGGGCTGCGACCCCACCTAGGGTTCCCTCCCCAGGGGTGGCGGCAGCCCCCAGATCCCATCTGGGTGGCGGCCACAAGGGGAAGAGGTGGAGGCGCACCTAGGGTGGGCCTTAGGGCCCATCTGCCCTAGGGTTTGCCCCCCTTCCCTCTTGGAGGCGCCTTGGGCCCTTGTGGGGGGGGGGCGCACCAGCCCACCTGGGGCTGGTCCCCTTCCACACTTGGCCCATGCAGCCCTCCGGGGCTTGTGGCCCCACTTGGTGGACCCCCGGGACCCTCCCGGTGGTCCCAGATGCGTCTGGGAAAAACCCGAAACTTTTCCGGTGACCAAAACAGGACTTCCCATATATAAATATTTACCTCCGGACCATTCCGGAACTCCTCGTGACGTCCGGGATCTCATCCGGGACTCCGAACAACATTCGGTAACCACATACAAACTTCCTTTATAACCCTAGCGCCATCGAACCTTAAGTGTGTAGACCCTACGGGTTTGGGAACCATGCGCATATGACCGAGACGTTCTCCGGTCAATAACCAACAGCGGGATCTGGATACCCATGTTGGCTCCCACATGTTCCACGATGATCTCATCGGATGAACCACGATGTCAAGGACTCAATCGATCCCGTATACAATTCCCTTTGTCTAGCGGTATTGTACTTGCCCGAGATTCGATCGTCGGTATCCTGATACCTTGTTCAATCTCATTACCGGCAAGTCTCTTTACTCGCCCGTAACACATCATCCCGTGATCAACCCCTTGGTCACAATGTGCACATTATGATGATGTCCTACCGAGTGGGCCCAGAGATACCGCTCCGGATTCACGGAGTGACAACTCCCCGTCTCGATTCGTGCCAACCCAACAGACACTTTCGGAGATACCTGTAGTGCACCTTTATAGTCACCCAGTTACGTTGTGACGTTTGGTACACCCAAAGCAGTCCTACGGTATCCGGGAGTTGCACAATCTCATGGTCTAAGGAAATGATACTTGACATTAGAAAAGCTTTAGCATACGAACTACGATCTTTGTGCTAGGCTTAGTATTGGGTCTTGTCCATCACATCATTCTACTAATGATGTGATCCCGTTATCAATGACATCCAATGTCCATGGTCGTGAAACCGTAACCATCTATTGATCAATGAGCTAGTCAACTAGAGGCTTACTAGGGACATGGTGTTGTCTATGTACCCACACATGTATCCTGAGTTTCCTATCAATACAACTATAGCATGGATAATAAACGATTATCATGAACAAGGAAATATAATAATAACTAATTTATTATTGCCTCTAGGGCATATTTCCAACAGTCTCCCACTTGCACTAGAGTCAATAATCTAGTTCACATCGTCATGTGATTAACACTGATAGGTCACATCGCCATGTGACCACATCCAAAGAGTTTACCAGTGTCTGTAAACTAGTTCACCTCATCATGTGATTAAGATTCAATGAGTTCTGAGGTTTGATCATGTTTTGCTTGTGAGAGAGGTTTTAGTCAACGGGTCTGAACCTTTTCAGATCCGTGTGTACTTCGCAATTCTCTATGTCATATTGTAAATGCTGCTTCCACGCTCCACTTGCAGCTATTCCAAATGGTTGCTCCACTATACGTATCCGCTTTGCTACTCGTAGTCATTCGGATAGGTGTTAAAGCTTGCATCGACGTAACCCTTTACATCGAACTCTTTATCACCTCCATAATCGAGAAACATGTCCTTATTTACTCTAAGGATAATTTTGACCGCTATCTGGTGATCCACTCCTTGATCACCTTTGTACTCTCTTGCCAGATAGTAGCAAGGCACACATCAGGTGCGGTACACAAGATAGCATACCGTAGAGCCTACGTCTATAGCATAGGGACGACCTTCGTCCTTTCTCTCTTTCTGCCGTGGTCGAGATTTAAGTCTTAACTTCATACCTTACAACTCAGCCAAGAACTCCTTCTTTGACTGATCCATCTTGAACACCTTCAAGATCATGTCAAGGTATATGCTCATTTGAAAGTATTATTAAGAAATTTTGATCTATCCTTATAGATCTGGATGCTCAATGTTCAAGTAGCTTAATCCAGGTTTTCTATTGAAAAACATCTTTCAAATAACCCTATATGCTTTCCAGAAATTCTACATCATTTCTGATCATCAATATGTCAACAACATATACTCATCAGAAATTCTATAGTGCTCCCACTCACTTCTTTGGAAATACAAGTTTCTCATAAACTTTGTATAAACCCAAAATCTTTGATCGTCTCATCAAAGCGCACATTCCAACTCCGAGATGCTTACTCCAGTCCTTAGAAGGATCGCTGGAGCCAGCATAACTTTTAGCATCCTTAGGATCGACAAAAACTTTCTGATTTTATCACATACAACCTTTCCTTACGAAGACTGGTAAGGAAACTCGTTTTGACATCCATTTGCCATATTTCATAAATGCAGCTTATGCTAACATGATTCCGACGGACTTAAGCATCTCTACGGATGAGAAAATCTCATCGTAGTCAACTCCTTGAACTTGTGAAAAACTCTTCGCCACAAGTCGAGCTTCATAGACGGTGACATTACCGTCCACGTCCGTGTTCTTCTTAAAGATCCATTTATCTCAATGGCTTGCCTATCGGGCGAGTCCACCAAAGTCCATGCTTTGTTCTGATACATGGATCCTATCTCGGATTTCATGGCTTCTAACCATTTGTCGGAATTTGGGCCCACCATTGCTTCTCCATAGCTCGTAGGTTCATTGTTGTCTAGCAACATGACCTTCAAGACAGGATTGCGTACCACTCAAGTAGTACGCATCCTTGTCACCCTACGAGGTACGTCGGTGACTTGATCCGAAACTTCATGATCACTATCATAAGCTTCTACTTCAATTGGTGTAGGTGCCACGGAACAACTTCACGTGCCTGCTACACACTAGTTGAAGTGATGGTTCAATAACCTCATCAAGTCTCCACCATCCTCCCACTCAACTTTTCGAGACGAACTTTTCCTCGAGAAAGGACCCGATTCAAGAAACAATCCCTATTGCTTCCGGATCTGAATTAGGAGGTATACCCAACTGTTTTGGGTGTCCTATGAAGATGCATTTTGTCCGCTTTGGGTTCGAGCTTATCAACCTGAAACTTTTCCGAGATAAGCGCCGCAGCCCCAAACTTTTAAGATACGAGAACTTAGGTTTCTCCAAACCATAGTTCAAACAGTGCCGTCTCAACGGAATTACGTGGTGCCCTATTAAAGTGAGTGCGGTCGTCTCTAATGCCTAACCCATGAACGATAGTGGTAATTCGATAAGAGATATCATGGTACGCACCATATCCAATAGAGTGCAACTATGATGTTCGGACACACCATCACGCTATGGTGTTCCAGGCGGTATTAATTGTGAAACAATTTGCACAATGTCTTAATTGTGTGTCAAAACTCGTAACTCAGATATTCATTTCTATGATCATATCATAGACATTCTATCCTCTTGTCACGAAGATCTTAAACTTCACTCTGAAATTACTTGAACCATTCAATAATTCAGACTTGTGTTTCATCAAGTAAATATACTCAACATCTACTTGAATCATCTGTGAAGTAAGAACATAACGATATTCATCGCATGCCTCGGACTCATTGGACTGCACATATCAAAATGTGTTACTTCCAACAAGTTGCTATCTCGTTCCATCTTACTGAAACCGAGGTTTTTCAGTCATCTTGCCCATGTGGTATGTTTTGCATATCTCAAGTGATTCAAAACCAAGTGAGTCCAAACGATCCATCTGCATGGAGTTTCTTCATGCGTACACACCAATATGACTTACATGGCAGTGCCACAAGTAAGTGGTACTATCATTACTATCTTATACTTTTGGCATGAAAATGTGTATCACTACGATCGAGATTCAATAAACCATTTATTTAGGTGCAAGACCATCAAGGTATTATTCAAATAAATAGAGTAACCATTATTCTCCTTAAATGAATAACCGTATTGCGATAGACATAATCCAATCATGTCTATGCTCAACGCATAAACACCAAATGATAATTATTCTGGTTTAATACTAATCTTGATGGTAGAGGGAGCGCGTGCGATGTTTGATCACATCAAAATTGGAAACACTTCCAACACATATCGTCAGCTCTCCTTTAGCTAGTCTCCATTTATTCCGTAGCCTTTTATTTCGAGTTACTAACACTTAGCAACCGAACCGGTATCTAATACCCTGGTGCTACTAGGAGTACTAGTAAAATACACAATAACTTAATGTATATCCAATATACTTCTATCGACCTTGCCAGCCTTCTTATCTACCAAGTATCTAGGGTAATTCTGCTCCACTGGCTGTTCCCCTTATTGCGTAAGCACTTAGTCTCGGTTTGGGTTCAACCTTGGGTTTCTTCACCGGAGCAAGAATCGATTTGCCGTTTCATGAAGTGTCCCTTCTTGCCCTTGCCCTTCTTGAAACTAGTGGTTTCACCAACCATCAACAATTGATGCTCCTTCTTGATTTTTACTTTCACGATGTCAAACAACGCGAATACCTCAAGGATCATCATCTCTATCCTTGATATGTTATAGTTCATCACGAAGCTCTAGCAGCTTGGTGGCAATGACTTTGGAGAAACATCACTATCTCATCCGGAAGATCAACTCCCACTCGATTCAAGTGATTGTTGTACTCGAGACAATCTGAGCACAAGCTCAACGATTGAGCTTTTCTCCCTTAGTTTGTAGGCTAAGAAAATCGTCGGAGGTCTCATACCTCTTGACGTGAGCACGAGCCTGAAATCCTAATTTCAGCCCTCGAAACATCTCATATGTTCCGCGACATTTCGAAAACGTCTTTCATGCCTCAACTCTAAACCGTTTAACTGAACTATCACGTAGTTATCAAAATGTGTATGTCCGATGTTCGCAACATCCACAAACAACGTTTGGGGTTCAGCACACTGAGCGGTGCATTAAGGACATAAGCTTTCTACTGTCCGCATAATCGCTACTTTCAACTTTCAACTATATTTTCTCTAGGAACATATCTAAACAAAGTGGAACTAAAGCGCGAGCTATTTACATAATTTGCAAAAGGTCTTTTGACTATGTTCAAGATAATTAAGTTCATCTTATGAACTCTCACTCAGATAGACATCCCTCTGGTCATCTAAGTGATTACATTATCCGAGTCAACTAGGCTGTGTCCGATCATCACGTGAGACGGACTAGTCATCATCGGTGAACATCTTCATGTTGATCGTATCTACTATACGACTCATGCTCGACCTTTCGGTCTCTCGTGTTCCGAGGCCATGTCTGTACATGCTAGGCTCGTCAAGTTAACCCTAAGTGTTTCAAGTGTGTAAATCTGTCTTACACCCGTTGTATGTGAACGTAAGAATCCATCACACCCGATCATCACGTGGTGCTTAGAAGCGGCGAACTTTAGCAACGGCAGTACGCGATTACGGAGAACACTTCTTGAAATTGTTGTAAGGGATCATCTTATTTACTACCGTCGTTCTAAGTAAACAAGATGCATAAACATAATAAACATCACATGCAATTATATAATAGTGACATGATATGGCCAATATCATATAGCTCCATTGATCTCCATCTTCGGGCTCCATGATCATCATCGTCACCGGCATGACACCATGATCTCCATCATCATGATCTCCATCATCGTGTCTTCATGAAGTTGTCTCGCCAACTATTACTTCTACTACTATGGCTACCGGTTAGCAATAAAGTAAAGTAATTACATGGCGTTGTTTAATGACACGCAGGTCATACAATAAATAAAGACAACTCCTATGATTCCTGCCGGTTGTCATACTCATCGACATGCAAGTCGTGAATCCTATTACAAGAACATGATCAATCTCATACATCACATATCATTCATCACATTCTTCTTGGCCATATCACATCACATAGCATACCCTGCAAAAACAAGTTAGACGTCCTCTAATTGTTGTTTGCATGTTTTACGTGGCTGCTATGGGTTTCTAGCAAGAACGTTTCTTACCTACGCAAAACCACAACGTGATATGCCAATTGCTATTTACCCTTCATAAGGACCCTTTTCATCGAATCCGTTCCGACTAAAGTGGGAGAGGCGGCACCCGCTAGCCACCTTATGCACCAAGTGCATGTCGGTCGGTGGAACCTGTCTCACGTAAGAGTACGTGTAAGGTCGGTCCGGCCGCTTCATCCCACAATACCGTCGAAACAAGATTGGACTAGTAACGGTAAGCATATTGAACAACATCAACGCCCACAACTACTTTGTGTTCTACTCGTGCAAAGAATCTACGCAATAGACCTAGCTCATGATGCCACTGTTGGGGAACGTAGCAGAAATTCAGAATTTTCCTACGTGTCACCAAGATCTATCTATGGAGAAACCAGCAACGAGGGGAAGGGGAGTGCATCTACATACCCTTGTAGATCGTTAAGCGGAAGCGTTCATGAGAACGGGGTTGAAGGAGTCGACACTGCCGTGATCCAAATCACCGGAGATCCTAGTGCCGAACGGACGGCACCTCCGCATTCAACACACGTACAGCCCGGTGACGTCTCCCACGCCTTGATCCAGCAAGGAGGGAGGGAGAGGTTGAGGAAGACTCCATCCAGCAGCAGCACAACGGCGTGGTGGTGGTGGAGGAGCGTGGCAATCCAGCAGGGCTTCGCCAAGCACCTCGGGAGAGGAGGAGGAGGAGAGGTAGGGCTGCACCAAGAGGAGAAGTTCTCATGTCATTGGGCAGCCCAAACCTCAAGTATATATAGGGGAAGGGGACGGGCTGCGACCCCACCTAGGGTTCCCTCCCCAGGGGTGGCGGCAGCCCCCAGATCCCATCTGGGTGGCAGCCACAAGGGGAAGAGGGGGAGGCGCACCTAGGGTGGGCCTTAGGGCCCATCTGCCCTAGGGTTTGCCCCCTTTCCCTCTTGGAGGCGCCTTGGGCCCTTGTGGGGGGGCGCACCAGCCCACCTGGGGCTGGGTCCCTCCCACACTTGGCCCATGCAGCCCTCCGAGGCTTGTGGCCCCACTTGGTGGACCCCCGGGACCCTCCCGGTGGTCCCGGTACGTTACCGGAAAAACCCGAAACTTTTCCGGTGACCAAAACAGGACTTCCCATATATAAATATTTACCTACGGACCATTCCGGAACTCCTCGTGACGTCCGGGATCTCATCCGGGACTCCGAACAACATTCGGTAACCACATACAAACTTCCTTTATAACCCTAGCGTCGCCAGACCTTAAGTGTGTAGACCCTACGGGTTCGGGAACCATCTTGAGACATGACCAGAGGCGTTCTCCGGTCAATAACCAACAGCGGGATCTGGATACCCATGTTGGCTCCACATGTTCCACGATGATCTCATTGGATGAACCATGATGTCAAGGACTCAATCGATCCCATATACAATTCCCTTTGTCTAGCGGTATTGTACTTGCCGAGATTCGATCGTTGGTATCCCGATACCTTGTTCAATCTCGCTTCCGGCAAGTCTCTTTACTGCGTTCCGTAACACATCATCCCGTGATCAACCCCTTGGTCACATTGTGCACATTATGATGATGTCCTACCGAGTGGGCCCAGAGATACCTCTCCGTTTACACGGAGTGACAAATCCAGTCTCGATTCGTACAACCCAATGACACTTTCGGAGATACCGTAGTGCACCTTTATAGTCACCCAGTTACGTTGTGGACGCTTGGTACACCCAAAGCATTCCTACGGTATCCGGAGTTGCACAATCTCATGGTCTAAGGAAATGATACTTGACATTAGAAAAGCTTTAGCATACGAACTACGATCTTTGTGCTAGGCTTAGTATTGGGTCTTGTCCATCACATCATTCTACTAATGATGTGATCCCGTTATCAATGACATCCAATGTCCATGGTCGTGAAACCGTAACCATCTATTGATCAATGAGCTAGTCAACTAGAGGCTTACTAGGGACATGGTGTTGTCTATGTACCCACACATGTATCTGAGTTTCCTATCAATACAATTATAGCATGGATAATAAACGATTATCATGAACAAGGAAATATAATAATAACTAATTTATTATTGCCTCTAGGGCATATTTCCAACAGTCTCCCACTTGCACTAGAGTCACTAATCTAGTTCACATCGTCATGTGATTAACACTGATAGGTCACATCGCCATGTGACCAACATCCAAAGAGTTTACTAGTGTCTCAGAACTAGTTCACATCATCATGTGATTAAGACTCAATGAGTTCTGAGGTTTGATCATGTTTTGCTTGTGAGAGAGGTTTTAGTCAACGGGTGCGAACCTTTCAGATCCGTGTGTACTTCGCAATTCTCTATGTCATATTGTAAATGCTGCTTCCACGCTCCACTTGGAGCTATTCCACATGGTGGCTCCACTATCCGTATCCGTTTTGCTACTCAGTGTCATTCGGATAGGTGTTAAAGCTTGCATCGACGTAACCCTTTACATCGAACTCTTTATCACCTCCATAATCGAGAAACATGTCCTTATTTACTCTAAGGATAATTTTGATATATTATACTTTTTTTCCGACATGTATGCAAAATTTATAGCCGTTTTACATTTTCCCTACACTTTTTGCAAAACATGTCCAAATTTAAGTTTTTTAATTTTCCTAACTAGTAGATGTAGTAATATAACTACATCTCGAAGAATTTTCTTTTTTGAATTTTTTATCATTTTCTTTTGTATTTTTCAAAACTGAAATGGCGATACAGGGGAGGTAGAGTTTGAAACTTGCCCTTTAGTACCGGTTTGTGCCACGAACCGGTACTATAGGTCAAACCCTTTAGTACCGGTTCGTGGCACGAACCGGTACTAAAGTTAGTTTTAGTACCGGGTTTGTGCCACAAACCGGTACTAAAGGTAATCGCGGGGCCCCAGCCTGACGCCAGCCTGCCACCACCCGTTTAGTACCGGTTCGTGGCACGAACCGATACTAAAGGTTCAAAACGAACCGGCATTAATGCATTGCCGTTCGAACCGGCACTAATGGTACCATTAGTACCGGGCCAAAATCGAACCGGCACTAATTTGTCTCACATTAGGTCCTTTTTCTACTAGTTTTCAAAGTCAGCATGGTTCAATTCCTTCTCTCACTCGGCTGCGTCTTTTCTCTAAAAAAGTGCAAGGTCTATAAAATCGGTATGCATGTTTTTTAATCCTTATTCACAAAAAATGTTTTAATCCTTTTAAAAATTTCTATCTTAGTTTTCTTTCGTTTTTGGATAATAAAAATGTTTTTAATTCATTGAATCTTAGAATATTTTTATTTTTATTTTTGGTTTATATTTATATTTTATTTGAGTATATGTCTTTGTTTAACGGTAAGAAAAAATTGACTGACAAGATTATTTATTTATTTATTTATTTTCTTGTTCATTTGTCGCTCCTGTTTTGTTGTTTGCTGTTTAGTTGATTTTTCGCCATTAGATGTCCTCCTACATTTTTCCAACCAATGTCAATTCAGTTCTTCAATCACTTGAGAGAAAGTTAATTTAATTTTGTGTGAAACATTTAAATATATTATAGTTTACATTTCTTTCCATAATTATGTTTATAATTTAAATTGTACTAGCTTGCATTTATGTTACGAAAAAGAATTAATTATCTCTATGTTTTCTTTCATTATTCTCTTCTTCTAGGTTAAACCATTTCCCTTATTTCATTATATCTTTGAATAACATATGTTTTTGCAGTTGTTTTTGTTTATGTTTTAATATATATCTTTATTCACTAATAAGAGAAAAGTGATTGACACAAAAAAAATTCTGTTGCTTGTCCTAATGGTTATGGCACTTCATTTTTGCTTAGTCAATATTTTGGCCATTGGATTTATTTTTTATATTTGTGCATGCATCAGTGGTTTGATGATGTGATCGTGTTACTTTACTTATGTAAATTTACATCACGGACTTCAAATAGAATGTTTTTGTAATTGATGTACTTCAATCATAATTGTTTTTATGAAAAATGTTTCATGCCACTTGGGATAAATGCCACCCACGTAGTCACCGTATGATCAAGGTCCTTCGTGATCCATGCTGGTAGGTTAAGCCGGTAGTTTTACGAAAGATATATAGGAAAGGAGCAAAAAGAACATGCAAGTGTCAATAATTTTTGGACGAGGATTGAAGATAAACAATGAGAAGGAGTTTGACATAAAAGCTGTATGTACAATTAATCTTGGCCTTTAGCAAAAGTTGCATGCACACATTGCATATCTGTACGATGATATAAGCTCAGCGCATCCAGTTCACATTTCGCTGAAGGATCCCATCTTACGCAATGGAGCATACGGCAAAAAAGTAGACAAGATAAAAGCTAAACGTAACCTACATGTCTAGAAAAGCTAAATTATCTGTATGTGATCAGCCTGCACAACCACTGCTTTCTTACCAATGCTTCTTTTCTGGATTATTCAGCTACAACTTATGTCCAGTGCTTAGTAGAAGCAAACATATATGGTCAAAACACTCTGACAACTAACAAGAAATATGTTTATCAATGTCTGCTCATTGAGCTGTCAATGAAAAACAACATGCCAGCCTTTCACTGGCCCCGATTCTTTTGATCTAACATCACCATCTCATGCCCGGAAAGGACAAAGATACTAATCACATTTCACTATTCATACATTGTTGATTAAGAAGGTAACAGTTCGCATACTGCACATATCTCTAGGAGGGATGAACGGTAGATATCCGGGGGCAGCTATTCCCCATGATATCAAATCCACTTTTATTGTCTGCTATAGAAAAGTGCGAGTTCTACAATATCTGTGTGCAAGTTTTGTAATCCTTTCTTTTCACCTTTTTTTCTCTCTTCAGTTTCATTTAGTGTCTAGAAGTTAAATAAAATTTATTTTTGCATCTCGTCTACTTAAATTACAATGATTACTAAAGCGCACTAGTTTACATTTCTTCTTGCATCGTGTTGTTTTGGATTGAATATGAAGTATAGTGTGCGGTGTGGATTTTTGTACCTGGATCTAGGGGCACCCGATTAGGCAAAACAGCTTAAAAATAGTTAGAAAAATCAATGAAAATGTGAAACTTTTCTGGAACATGCATTGTCTAGTTTATTACTCACGTTTAATGTTTTGGGGCAAAATGACTTAAGTGATGTTGTTGGAAGAAAAAAGACAATATTGTAAGTACAAACTATGTCAAATACCATGAAAGTCATTTTATCATGAAACTTTGCACGTGAGTAATACACTAAACTATGCATGTTCCGAACAAGTTTCAAAAATATTTGACCTTTTTACTATTTTTAGTTTTTTCTTTTTGGGTACACGTACACCCATGTCTCAAGGTTTATTTTCGGTATAGTGCCCCTTTTTATGTTCTCTTCCACGGGACTGCATTCGTTGCTTCTTATTTCTAGTGGTTTGTTGGAACATGGCAATTATTATTTTAGTGGGTGGTACAAATTATAGTTCGGTTGGTGAAGTAAGTGGTCAATGAACAGGCCTTATCATTTCCGCAAAGTGAAAAAGATGAAGAGGGCAGCACTGAGCAGCACCAACAGGATACAAGCCGTGCACGAACGCATGCTGGAGTAGTTCCAAGAGGTCTCGGAGGGAAGCTTCTCGTCCAAACCGCGTGGGCTGTTTTATTAGTGACTGGATAAGATAAGAAAAACATGCAGCTGACAAATAATTTGTCTCCTTTGTCTAGTAATCAAGAGTAAATATTTCGTGCGAGTGCTCGAATTTTCAAGTATATGCTTCTTTTTTCTTAGCAAATGAAAACTGGGCTTCTAAAATATTAATTTAACTGCTCAATGTCCAGTTTTGAAAAAGGTCCAGTGCCCAACTATTTTGGTGCAAGTTTCTGTGGTCAGACGTGAGCTCAAGCATGTAGCTGTTGATATGCATTATTCTTCCTTTCTACTGCATATATAATACACAGCTGCCCATTGACGAGCCGATATGCACACAAGGAGTAAAGATGAGGCAAGTTGAGCAAGCTTTTTTCTACTGAACTAATGTACTTGCAACATTAGCATATTTGTGTCACTGCCAAGCAAAGATATAGTACTGTGGAACTGTGTCTCCGCAATGAAAAGAGTGCCATTGAATTGTGGGTAATGTAGATTGTTTCATCAAGGAATAGAGTTTGGCAGTGAACATCAGAGGAACCCAAGGTACCAATTAGGCAATTGTGTTTGCAGTGCTCATGCTTGACACAAATATAGTTGCCGAGAAATTAATAAGAAAAATATGAACGGGTCTTTTGTATATGCATATCCCTTTCACTCTCAGCTGCTTCATCCAGGACTAACTTCAGCATTCTTTCAATTTAATATACTAATCTTTAACATGTCAGCATGAGTATCTGCATCACATATATTTAAATTTGCACATCGAAGGAGAACGATACCAGGAGCTCGTATTTATCCAGCGTGATTGCATCCAGATCAGTATTTGAGAACTGAACGAAGGGACGGCAAAGCCGAAGGTCTTTGAATTCTCTGCCCAAGTATCATAATTTCCTTTTATTCTTAGGTGAAAATATATCGATTGCTTAGTGCCAACACAAAATCAATTTGAAATTAAGAGGCAATACATACCGATCAAATGGTACGGTACACAATAAAAGAGTTAACTAGTCGAGTGTGCTCTGATACTTATTTGATATCGAATTCAACACTAAATTTGTCGTTACAAAAACTACAAAACAAATCTGATATCCGTTAGCATTTGCATACATTCTTGTTTTGTTTTATCGAGTGTTAGAATTTTACTTCACTTCAGTAAAAAAAATTTGGTGCGTGGCCTAGCCTGGGTGGGACTATGCCAGGCCAATCCGCATTTGCATCGGTTCTTGTACGTTCTTGTTTTGGACGACGTACGAAGCGCAATGCGCCACATGTTCTTGTACAGCGCGTCCGGGGATGACCCAAGTCAACTAAACACATCCCAGACTCCAAGTTCCTGTCTATCCTAGCCTAGCTCAGGACACAAACATGATTTGACGGGTGCCTCCATGGTGGAAAGAAGTCGTTCAGCCCATGAACCCACCCCACTGAATATCAGTGGGGATAAGAAGGATTTAGTTTGGTAAGTTACGTAATGGTTCGTAGATAATCAAAGAGGTTTGTAGATAATCACGTAGGTCTAGCATTTTCGGAAATGGACACCGCTAGTGCCATCGAAACCATACGCTTGGAAGCCGCTCCCCACGCCTCTTCCAAACAATGTCGCTATTGTTGCGGAAGCCCCAGCCGATGCACCCACCCTGACAGTCGCTACTAAAACATCGTCCAATCCTGACCAGCTCGTCTGTAACAACGGTGAACTGAAGCCCTGGCCGTAGCCGTCTCCGACGGCCGGGAGGCCCAGACGGTTCCCCATGCCTACCATGCCCATGAAGTGGGCTTTTCCATCCACCATGCCAGCAAGTGTAGCAGGCATGGTCGTGGCAGTTGGCACCAAGCAGAGCAGGAAGGAGACAATAGTACCAGAGCATTTCTTGGCCATGGCTCTAGATTCTGCTCGCTCTCAATGTTTCGTGTTCGTGAGAGATATGCTGCTACTCCGAACTTGAGGTCTTATGCAGCTTGAGGTTTGAATAGGCGGCGGAGGAGTACGTACATGGAGAGGCATGGGCAGATGAAGCGTGTAAATGAGGTGCGAGTACTATTGTGAATGCGTTTTTATCAACCAATAGAGAGTTTTTTTGGTATGATTGAAGGTAGGCGAAGTTCGGTTGCTCGTGTTTCAAGACTCTACTTTTTATTTCCTACTAGCAAATGAAGATTTGGCTTCAAACTCTGGAATTGAGCAGCTCAAAGCTCATCCTTTAAAAAGGGCCAGTGCTTAACCATTGTGGATGCCGGTTTGTACACTTAGGCCCAAGCCCCTTTTTGAGAGAGTTTTTTCTATAGAGATGTCCAAATGCACCAGCTTTCCTTTTCATTTGCTAAAAAAAACCCTTCCTTTTCATGCATCGACACATGGTACACCTGTTTTTACTTAACTAATCAAATCAAATCTTCACATCAAAGTCAATAAATGAACCAAATGGCTAAATTTTCTCGCTCTAACCTTGCAACCTTTTCTCCTTCTGTATTCCCTTCTCGTCACAACCCTCCCGAGTCGCAACCGCGAGCGACCGGGAGGGCCAACCTAGCACCACTGGGGGTCTATTCTTTATCCAATCTCCTCCCCTCGCCGCTGCCGGGCGAACGCCGGTAGGCGTCGGCGCCGGCGGGGTCTCCTCTCCCCTCGTTCGGGGGTTGTTGGCGCAAGCATGCAACCTAGGGCAGTGGTCGCGTGCTAAAGGAGGGGTTGTGCGCGAGTTGCATGCCCATGGTGCTCATGTAGGCTATGCGGAAGCCTACTTGTGCGTGCACCCAAGGTGGTCTGGCTGCTTGATCTGGATTGACCAGATCCGGCCGCCAGCATTGTAGGTTGCGTTGGGCCTCTTCCTACGGCAGCACACCCCCAACCAGGAGGCGACGTTGTCGTGGTCGCCCGGCAGCGCTTGATTTGGATCTTGTCGCCTTCGCTCACTTGCTGGGTGTGCTCCTCTATACGGATCTGGATAGCAAGACTTGCCGGTCCTCGATGGGGATGGAGGTGGACGTGGGGATTTAGATAGGCGGAAATCCCTAGCCGACCTTGGTCGGCGCCACGGCGGCGAGGCCCGAGGGTGCCGTTTTTTCTACATGGAGATGTTCGTCAGGTCTACTACTACCTCCGTCATGTCATTTTGTCTCCCGGGTGAAAACCCTAACTAAGGTGGGTGGTGACGGCGTCTTCGCCGTCGTTCCCTTTTTGAAGGCGCTGCCTTGGGAGATAGGTGGCTTGTGGACATTGTTGGTTTGGCGTGGCGGCGATCTGGATTATGACGTGGTGTGGCATCTACCGCGTCGGCGATGACGGGTCTCAGCGGTGTGGCGAAGCGGGGTCTCGGCGATGGATTTGTATTGATGGACGTGCGCGGGGTGGTGGACTTGCCTGGCGTCCTGGTGGCGTCTTCGGCAGTTGGACATGGTAAGGTCAAAGCATTGATCTTTCCTGAAGTTGGGGCGGCGGAAGTTGGCGGCGACGAATTCTACAGTGCGCGCATGCGGTGCGCGCTGAGAGTTTGCTAGACTGATTGGTGATCTCGGCTCGCTCGCGGGCGGCATGAGACCTCCGGATTAAATGGTTTGTGTTGATGCGCAGTCAAGACACGTCATCAAGATAGTAAGTATAGCGATATTACGGCTTTAGATTGATCCGTGTATTTATTACGACTGACTGTGCTCAGTAATAATAATATAATAAGGATGATTGTATGCATCGCTTGATGCATGTCGGGTTACCCTTCTTTTCGAGAAAGGAAAAAAAGGAGATGCTTTACACCTCTTTTCTTCGAGAAAGAAAAGACACGTCATAAAAAAAACATGCTTCACACTTCCATAAGTAGCAGCCACACACGCCACCAGTACGGACGCACAACTCCATATCTCCTGGAATATCTCCAAGACGTGCAACTAACCTATCCATGCGCTGGCACAAGACTCGGCTAGCACAAGTGCACATGCAGCTAACAACCATGCATGCCGTCAGCAAACTTGCCAGACCACGGCGCACACCATTGCCTGGCTCTGGCTTGACTCAAACTTGAACACGATCGAGTGCACGCACACTAGTCACTAGTGCCCAGCTCCGAGCTGATCTACACCTACACGATGAACACGAACCCGAGCAAGGACTCACGCGCTACCGCAACACACACATACGCCATGATCTAACACGACATGGTTTATTTTCCTAACAGCAACTTGGCGCACCACCACTTGGCATGAGTGGTGAGCTATCTCAAAAACAATGAGCAACTTGGCGCACCATAAGCCTGAGAATACATGCTGACCAACCGGTTGCTCCTACCCATCCTTCCATTGTTCATGCTGGCGTCATGCCAGCTACTGTCCCAGACTTCCAGGGCTCGCAGCCAGCCCATAGCTAGGTAGACGAAACGAAACCGAGCAATTTGCTGTCTTCCGCGGTGCTGTCTTGTTGGAATTATAAATGAGCCAAGCCTAGTAAGACACGTGCGATAGTTCCTCTAGAAAGCTTAAAGGACCACATATATACCCCATTCCACAAATGACAAGCTGTGGAAGTATCACGCTCCCCTATTGGATGATGAGCTAAGCTAACATACTCCATAAGGTTGATTGTTTTATACACCACTAGAAATATGAAAGTAGGACAAATAGACGTGTGCTGCTCCATGGCCGCACTCCTTGCCTCGTGTGTCGCTTTGATGAACAAGGCCATGTAGGATTTATGCCTCATGTGTGTGTCTTGTCTTTTTTTGTCGCACGTGAAAAAGTTCTACCAAGAAGAATTCAAACCGACATGAACTGTCCCTATCCATGTACTGGACCAGTTTTAGTTCCTTTCATCTCGTAGTGGATTTGTTTCGACTCACGTCTATATGAAGTCGCTCCTCTACAAATAGACCCACGCGTGTGATACAAACACACATGAGACCATGACTTTCCCATTCCGACTCTCGGTGTGCATTGCAAAGTGGAACAACAAAGCTCCATAACTCTCCCTCTTATGACCCTGTACGGGAGGAACTCAATCAGATTTCCGGAGAGCGCTCTGGCAAGAATGCTGGCATCTCCTTCGACATTGCAGCGGGCAACTACTTCCCAAAGGACGATGATTTCCTCGTTGACATGTCTTCTGATGCTGCTGTTAACGTTCTTCTTCCACCCCCCACCGTGTTTATTTTGTCCCTTTTGATAAGGACATCCAAACTACAGTTACACCCACAATCCCCATGACTACCTTAGCTCAAATTCAAGAGACACAAGGACCGATGATAAGAGGACACACATGTCAACTCAAATATTAAGTGCTTCCATTTCCAGGAACGCTTCCTAGTGTTTATGGGAATATGATGTTGCCTAGGTCGGATATATTTCTATTACACATTAGTGAAGGACCTGGCATGAAAAGCAGGAAAGACTATGCTTCAGGTAATGATATCTAGACTTTGAAGCCACCGTGTTGACACGTCAGGGGTATGTACGGAATATACAAGATGCCACTTTATAGTTTCTTCCATAGTCATCTATAAGTGTTGCACCACCTCAATTTTGGGTCGGGACCGTGTAATTTCGCCGACTTAAGGTTGGATCTGATCCCCCCATCCTCTCTCTCTCGTCTTGCAAAAGCCCCCTTGTGTACGTCCTTAAGTACCCCTTAAAGCGTTGAGTTAGGGCGTACGATGCTATTGAATTTAGTCTTCCCATTTGCTACTGAATTTTCCAAAGACACAAGAGTCGACGAGACATCTTGTATTACGCGTCATTAGACCAACACCGTGTTAATAAATATTGCATCTTATATCCGCAATTCATATGATATCTCTTAAATTCTTGCTTGCTCTTTGGTTGCATGCACAGATTGATCTTCATGCTGAGACTGACTGTGTTCCCAACGTCGCCAATAACCATACCTACCGGACTTGGTTTAGCAATTGCTAAAGCACACCAATAAGTGTCCGGTGTAGTCGGGTCATCTAATTAGTATCCTTCAACAAAAATTCACATTGTCTCATTAAAAGATCGGGCCACCTTGTCTCTATCACCTTTGGAATAAAAGGGTGCAGGGTGGGGGTGGAGGGAGAATGGCCCATCAGCCTGTAGATTAGTTCGTAACAAAAAAAACGTACTCATGTAGGATTGTTGTGCCTATAGACATTCTAAAAAGAACAAGTTACTGAAATTCCTATGCTCCACGCAGGGAATGTGGTTTGGGATCTGACACAGTAACATCCCACTCACTCTACGGATGGAGGGAGTATGTTTCCCATGTGAGAAATGTGACTTGTGATGTATGCTCCTTAAATTAACCTAAATGATAAGTGCCGAACATTAGGATTTTAGCTCCTTGCCCCAAAACTGTTCAGCACCGTCGTATCGTGTGTATGCATCTTGAAGCACCAGAGGCTGCCATGTCAGCCGCATCCTCCCAAACGGTCATAGCAAGCCCAGACCATACAATTTCATTGCAGACGGTTATGCATCCACAGCCCATACAACTGCACAGATTCCCCACTTCTCTCTCGCCCCCCCCCCCCCCCCAGCCCCAACCACGCGGATACCCGTGAATCAAGCTCTTGCGGGCGACGAGTCCCGGATGCCGTGGATCCGGGAACATGAGTGGCTGACCCCTGCAGCAGCTGCCCGTGTTTGTGAGTAAAATAAGTAGGAATATTATCTTGAAAATGTTGGTGAGTATGTGCATCACATATCTTTTAGTGTGTACGTTGTAGTGTAAGTGGCACCGGCCGGGGTCCAGGAGCTCAGATTTATCAAGCATAATTGCATCCAGATATGTATTCGAGAATTGATCCGAACGACCAGCTAAGTTCTTCCAATTCTCTGCCAATGGTCCATGATTTCCTTTCCCATTTAGGTGAAAATACATCAATTTCTTAGTTCCAACCCAAAATCAATTCGGAACTAAGTGGCAATATGTACTGATTAAACGATTATATGATGCACAATAAAGTGTGCTCTGTTACCTCTTTGATCTGGAATTCAACTTTAAATTCAAAATAGTTACAAGAAACTATGTTCTTCTTTCGGTTTACAAAATTGTTTGAATTTTTCTTCACTTCGGTATTTTGTCAATCAGTTGCTGGTTGTCAGCCTAGCATACACATTGGTGGGACTACATTTGCGAGGATGCAATGCACCGCATGTACTTGTCGATCACGTGCGTGAGTGGCCTAAATCGACTAAGCACGTCCCAGACTATAAGTAGCCAGCAATAGGATACAGTGAAGATCTGATGCCGCCGGCGCCTCAACGGCCGTTAGAGCAGCTGCAGCCCTGGAAGTCGCCGAAAGATCTGATGCCGCCGGCGCCTCAACGGCCGTTAGAGCAGCTGCAGCCCTGGAAGTCACCGAGCGGGCGCATGACACCAGTGAAGACGTCGTCTCCGTTGTTGCCGCAGGCCCCGCTGTAGCCGGCGCCGACGGCCAAGAGGCCCAGACGGTCCTGATGCTTCCCATGCCCACGAAGATGTTCTTTTCGTCTGACATGTTGATTTTCTGAATTGAGAGAGAGAAAATAAGCCTACGCACCCACGACCCCCACCTCCGGCGACCCGCCGCGCCCCCCGCCTCCCACCTCCGGCGACCCGCCACGTCCCCCGCCTCCCACCTCCTGCGACCCGCCGTGCCCCCTGGCCTCCACCTCCGGCGACCCACCACGCCCCCTTCTCCCACCTCCGACGCCGGGCCACGCCCCCTCCCCCAGCTCCCACCTCCGACGACGCGCCACGGCCCTGCCTCCCACCTTCGGCGACGCGCCACGGCCCTGCCTCCCATCTCCGGCGATGCGCTGCCCCTGAACCCCGTCTCCTCTCTCGCGCCGCCCCCACTGGCCCCAGAACGCGGCCGTCCCTCCCACGGAGCCAAGCTCGCGCACCGCCGTCCCTCCCACGTGCCGAGCTCGCACTCCATCGCCGCTGGTGCCCCCATCCTCGCGCCGTCCGTGACCCCTCCACTACACTCCTCTGCTGCAGGAACACGTCAGTTCGTGTGGAGCATAACAGTCCGTCAGTTTGATAGTTCGTCAGTTCGCCGATGGGATCCGCAGGTCAGCCCCTCATCTCCCACAAATTACACTTAAATCGTGTGCAAATTTGTAATCAGTTTGTGTGTATGTGTGAGTTCATCTCTGTTCTTGTCAGGTCGTGTTCATAAAATTGTTTTTTGGCTAATTTGTTGTTATGTACAGTACATATGCATATTGTTGTGTAGTACTACATGTGTGCATTGATGCGTTCGAATCTCACTTTGATTCCTCCTGGTGGTTCAAGCGGCAGCAGCGCTCGCTCCCCAATGGTTGCCCGCGCAACGAGGATACAGGGAGGCGACAGTGGTGGAGGAGTCAGCAGCGTTCCATGGCCTTTGTCTTCCTCGTCGCATCTTTTCTTATAAACAGCGAGAAGAAAACGAGGCATAGGCTTCATGCTCTCCATCTCCTGGTAAAGGGGAGTTAAGCTCTTCGACCACTTGGATGTGGATGCTCACGCTCCTCCACTGGACGAGCTCCCAGGGCACCACGGGGATTGAAATTGCCATCTCTATCCCTCGGCCATGAGGGCCAAGAGGTTGCCTGCACCCTGCTGAGTGAAATGCCACTTCCGACCAGCACCTGGCCTGATGCCGTACGTAGACCGCCGTGCTTTTTAAGATTTCCTGTATGCCTGTACATGAAAAATCTCAACAATTCCGTTTCTTGTCTACATGATTTTGTGCTAGCTTATCACAAGTTCACGTTGCATGCTCAATGTAGTAGCTAGCTGAAGAAAAGTTGTAGCTTTGGTCTTACCATTGTGGTGCTTGTGTTATTGCGTGGGAAGATGAAAGACAGGAGTATATTTTGCAAATCAATGAATGACAACAAAGTTTGCTGTTACCCCACCCAATTTAGAGGTCCAAAAAAGTTCAGAGTTCAGAGTAGTTGTTTGGAGATGAACAATAAATAAGTATAATAAAACAACAGAAAATTTTGTAAAAAGTACGACAAAGTTCACTATGTATTTCATCATCAGTACATAAAGAAATATTATATAAAATTCCCTGCTCACAGACTATATTTATAGCCTAATGGTTAGTGTCAAAATGTGTTGTTCTTGTTTCTTTATGGTTGCTTCTTTATTATATGAATATGATTGTGCTAGCTAGCTTAAGCTTAGCAATACCGTTTGGAGTCAATAGGTGTAGCTCAAACAATTCTTGGGCCATTTTGTCATAACAATAAGGCAGGACATGCTAACAAGATGATGAAACCATGTATATATAACTTGATGACTGTCCAAATTGAGAAAGTCCTGAAATATGATATGTGCTCTCTTTGTATCAGTTCTTATGCTTGTGACAATTCTACACTCATAATGTGCTCGGTAACTAGAAAAAAATACATAAGTTCAAAATATACTTACCATGTTTATTCAGTGTTTTTTCAGTGGTTATTGGTTTCCTCTTGAGCAGATGAACTACATTGTCACATTAAACTGCAGGGAGATGTTCCCTCAGTCCTCTCTCGACAAATCCAACAGTACAGGTTCTCTGGCGTGCCAAGTATTGCCGGCGGCGATGCTTGCATCATGGCCCATTGAGGAGATCATGCCCGTCAGTTGTAGGTTTTTCTGTTTGCACATTTATTTGTTTAGCTTTAAATTTTGTTGTTTTCCACATCTGATACTTGTGTTAATGCTTCTATGTGTGCACTTCTAATCCCATTGTGAGTAAAAAGACAAGTGAGATAAGTACTTATTTGGAAAGTTTGTAAGTTCAAACACAAAAACCTAGAAGTTCATTGAAAAAGTTTTGTGTGGTCTTCTCCCACGAGCCCCAGCGTGGATCACCTGCAGCGGCCAAATCCCGGCGCGCCCGGCCACTGCTCGTGAACCCCGCCTCCATCAGCTCCACTCACCGGAGCCGTCAGTCCGCAGGAGTAGGGGTAGCAGGTTCACCCGGACGTCGGCGCCTTCTTCCATCTCCAAAAATCTTGTTTATTGAGTTCAGTTTTCTTCATCGCATGTTTCACTAGCTAAAAAATGTATGGTGTTCTGAAATTGCTTGCGAACTACTAGCTGAAAAAAATAATCCCTCTTCTAGTAAGTTCTGGTCGAGTTCAGACTATACCAAATGTCCAAATTACATGGTGTGGTGTTCTGTTCTTTCCGTTCATTTCAAGTTAACTGTAGCTGAACTTGTGTCGTGTTGATACTGAACTTGTGTTTTGGCTGATTCTAAATTGATGTGTATCCAACATTGGTGTTTAAACAATTTTTGGTCCATTGACTGTTTGAACTTGCAACCTTACTGCCTTGAACTATGGTCTAAAAAAATGAACTCATGCAGGTACTTGGTGGTGCCCACTTGGTAGCGGTGATATTTTGGTTCGATTATATATCAACAACAGTGCAATGACTGAAAGATCATCAGTTCAATATATATATAGATATATATATATATATATATATATATATATATAATATATATATATATATATATATATATATATATATATATGCAGGCACCAAATTCTGCTACTGCTCCAACCACTCATGCCAAGAACAGAGAGCACAATTCGCAAGGTTCATATCAATCTGTCATAGTTGATTCATTGTCTACGTCCAGTGGAATCCCCAAGGTGCGTGCAGATTTATGAAATTGCTATGTACAGGGTGAGTTTTGTTTGTTGTGAGTAATGGACTAATGGTTATCTGCTGCTCCTTTTTGTCAAGAATTTGTAACGAGTTTTAGTTCTGATTTCACTCGCTCACAGTACCATTGTTCTTCATAGCACACCACCTGTTTGTGCAAATACCTATGAGAGGATACCATACAGTGGAGATGAAAAGGTGTGTTCAAAATAATGTCAAACAACCTGCTCCTTTCAAACATTTTGGATGAGTGCAAAAATGAACGTTTGCAAGTTCAAAACAGCTAGTTCAATAAGGTATTCAGAGAGCTTTTTTCAAATAAAAGTTTTCCTGCAATTATTATTATTTGTGTGTGATCATTTCTCCACTTAGAGCAATTTTCATGTGTGTCTGTACTTTAGGTGCTAATATAAGAATTCATGTCATCAGGGAGTTCATGTATTACTACCATAGGAGTTCAAAAACTACACAATGAAAAAGTTCACCCCACAATACGTTCAAACAAAGATACTCTAGAAAGTTTATTGGAAAGAATACTTAACATGAGCGGCATGTTTGTTTTAGTGTGCCTAAAGAATGGCCGGAGGACACAAATGCAGCCTTTCTTTACTGTTTCTCTTGCTTATTAAGATCTGAATTGATAACTTATCTTGAACTGGATGTTGCTGCAGTTTGGGGATTTTATATTATATGGCATTTGGGGATTTTGCAGCAGTTTGCCAATAAAGGTTCACACCTCTTCAGATTATGAAAAGCTAGTAAGTTCGGACTCTGGAAGGAGAGATCATCTTTTGTTAAGGTCTGGTGTTTAGTTGGTGGTTATGTGGTACCTACACCGTCACTTTTCATCAAGACCTCAAGAAGAGATATCATCGCAAGGTGAAAAAAATCCTTTTACTGCTCTCTTTCTTCTCTCACTCATTCATCTTATTATATGCACATAAAATTCATGTCATCCTGAATTTGTTACACTGGTGCGGGAGCAATAAACAGATGCACAAGTTCATCTTCAGTGACACACTCGGTTCAAATTCTAATTTTTAGTTAGTACAATTCTTATTTTTTAGTTCAGCGCCGATTTCTGACTTCCTCGGCCATCACCACCACCTCGTGTAAGTTCGCTGCCGAGAACAAGCACGACCACCTACAGTCTCCGGTGGTCGCCTTGGCCGCCCTCTGCCACGAGCTCGTCCACCATGGTTACTCGCAGCCGTCCAAGTGGAGCATGGACATCAGTCCATGTAGAATTGAAGCCATCATCTTCACCAAGCAGAATGGTTGTGCTAGTTCAATTTTTTCGGTCCATCTTCTGTGTGCTATTCAGTACATCTAATGCCAAATCGTAAGTACAATTGCCTCATCTTCATATAACATTCAGGAATTCAATTTATAATGTTGTTTACTGTCCTAATTTTTTGGTACCAGTAACCTCATATATACATATGCAGCATCAGTTCAGCCGTTGTTATGGTAATAAGTAGTTTAGTAACTAGAAAAACAACAAAAAGTTGGTGCACTTTTTTTTTCTGAGAAGCTTTTCTGGTTCACCTTGTATATGGTTTTTCAGTTGACCTTGTATATGCCTTTTGAGTTCATTGTACATGTTTCAAAAGGAGCTCCCTTAGTTTCAGTAGACACTACAAAAAAAAGACACATCCGTGACATTTTGGGCCGAACGAAATTTTTTCTGTCATACATATGACACTTCTATGACGATAATTGTGACAAAACCCGGTATCATCATAGATGTGGTGGGCTCCTACTTCTATGACAAAAAATCATGACAGAAAATGGGCTTTTAAGTCACAGGCGGGCCGGAGACGCAGCTGCATGACATTCTTTGGACCGTCCATGACGGAAAAAACCGTGGTAGAAGCGAGGGGAGGAAAATTTGAGGCGATTGCCGGTTACGGTGGGAGGTCGGGGCCGGCGATGCGTGTTTCTCTCAGACGTGCGCTGCAGCGTGTGTGCGGCGTTGGCTCTAATCAAGCCGAGCGAGGCGTTGAGCTCTAATCAACCCGAGCAATTGCCTGCAGGCTACGTGTTATCGAACCCGAGCGATCGATCGATGGTCGTTAATCGAACTGATGGAGCAATTCCTTCGCTCATCGGCTAAATGAAGCCGATCGATTGGATGAGCGATGGCGTTGCGGGGTTTGGATGAACAGTGGCGGTGGCGTTGCCTCTGGATGAACGAGGAACCCGTGGTGTGGAGGGCAGGATGAGCGATGAGCGGTGGAGGGGTGGCCGTGGAGGGTGGTTGAACAGGACCCTGTGGTGTGGAGGGCTGGATGAACACTAGATGGTGGAGGGGTGCCCGTGGAGGGGTGGTTGAACAGTAGCCGGTGGAGTAGCGCGCGGTGGAGGCTGGATGAACAGGAGCCCGTGGAGGCTGGAGGAGGTCGACGGTGGAGATGAACAGTATCCCGTGGAGTCTCGTTTTGCGGTACGCCACAACCCTCCCGATCAACAGGACCCCCGTTTCGACCGTAGGATGTCCGTTTAAATCCGCTTTTGCGGCACGCCACACCCTCCCGATCAACAGGACCCCGTTTGACCGTAGGAGGTCCGTTTCCTCCATTTTGCGATGCCACACCCTCCCGATCAACAGGACCCCGTTTCGACCATAGGAGGTCCGTTTCCTCCGTTCTTGATGCGCCACCCCTCCCGATCAACAGGACCCCGTTCCGGATGTAGGAGGTCTGTTTCCTCCGTTCTGCGGTACGCCAGGCCTCGTTTCCATCGTCTGTTCTGTCCAAGCCCTCCCGATGAACACGACCACGCATTCCGTTCCGACCCAGCCTGTTGGCTCCCCATGAACACGACGACGACGCTGTTTCTCCGTTCCGACCTAGCCATGTACGTATGCGCGAGTAGGCGTTCAAGACCCTGCCCGTATTTACGTACGTGGCCGTATTTTCTTTTCTTGCACCCTCGCCGCTGTACGTACGTGTACATGCTACGTGCGCGCCTCTACATCTATGACATGTGCGCGCCTCTACATCGACTAATATGTACGTACACGTTCGCGACCAGAATGACAACACTACGTATGCTTCGACCAGGTGGATCCCGACTGTCAGGCACTTCCTAGCGTGCGAAGATGTAGCTGGTGGGTCCCAACAGCCAGGGGGGCGAATCGTTTTGTTTTTGTTTTTGCCCGGACGCACTTCCTTGCGTGCGAAGGTGTAGCTAGTGGGTCCCAGCAGTCAGGGGGGAAACTTTTTTTCGCGAAATATGGTGGCCCGTCCGGTGGGTCCCCGCTGTCAGGTGGAGGAATAATTATTTTGCGCGTAATAAGGAGGCACTTCCTTGCTGCGGCCGTGGACCCAAATCGGCCTCTCCACGTCTGATCCTCGTCCGATGGAAGCCACTCCTTGACCATGTTGACCACGCCGCGCCGAGAGCACCGGGGAGGTGGACGGCAGCAAGGCCTAGGAAGGGGACGGCGAGCCGGGGAAGACGGCGATGGATGCCCACGCGTGAGGAGTACGAGGGCTCACTGGTTCGCTGCGGTGTGAGGCTGCCGTCACCGCAGAATAACAGGGGGTGTGGGTGAGTAGAGGGATGGCCTGGCCAGCGGTGGGAGTAGTAGGGGGCGGTGAGGCCTCCGCTGCATCGTAGCCGACCATGGGAGGTAGGAGCATGAGGCACGACCGGCGCTGGTTTGGGCGGCTGGAGCAAGAAGACCAGAGGTTGAAGAAGCACTACGGCCGTTGGATGGACATCGTCTGATCATGGAGCTAGAATCGTGCATATTGACTAAGTTGACAAAGCCCTCCGTCCCGTCAACTTAGTAGGCCCACAAGTCAGCCTGCCACTATCTTTGGATCCCAGCTAACAGGGGGAGTATTCATTTTTTTTGTGAGTAATAAGGAGGCACTTCCTTGCGTACGAAGATATAACTGGTGGGTCCGAGATGTCAGAGCCGGCCACGGGGAGGAGGGAGCAAGCAGTCCCACCGGCGCTTGTTTGAGCGGGCCGAGCAGAAGAGCAGAGATTGAAGAAGACGACGGCCGTTGGATGGCCATCCAACGATCCTTTGCTGTCGTCAACCTTTTTCTTAGGAAAGCCTCAAATCATGGAAAACAGCATACAACCCATCTGCCATTATCTTTAATAATTTACAGCCCATTTGCTAATTCTTAAGGTTTTTTTGAGCCCATATTCTTTTTGTTAGCATTACAGCCCATATTGTGGCCATGGTTAAAAACTTATACGAAATTTTGCATATTTCGGTGCGGTCCGAACTGTTTTTAATCCCGAAGTTTTGACTCACATTAAAACTAATTTTAAAAATAAATGTATATCAATATAAAATCTGACAAATTCTCCACGCATAAAAAGTAATGTAATTTAAAATCTCGAAATTAAAAAAAATATATTTGAAACTAATTGCCGGTTTGATGTGTTTTAAAAATGTACAGCCCATTTCTCATTACTGATGGGCCATTTTCTCGGCCAGCCGAATGAAAGCTCTCCTCGTCTTGAAAGTTTTGCAGCCCAGCAGGCCTGACAAAGCGACTTACTTGGCAAATCACACAAAAACTGGGTTGTGGCCGTGGACCCAGCTGTCAGCCTCTACACGTACAGTACTCTCCCGATGTAATGTCATTAACCACATTGACCACGCCACGCCGAGAGCACCAAGGCGGTGGACGAGGGCGAGGCCTAGGAAGGGGATGACGCGGAACCGGGGAAGACGCGGCAGTGGATGCCCACGCGGAGAGGAGTACGAGGGTTCACTGGTTCGGCTGCGGTGTGAGGCTGCCGTCGTCGCAGGGCCTGGCTAGCGGTGGGAGTAGTAGGGGCGGTGAGGCCTCAACGATGCACAGCCGCCATCGAGGCAGGACCAGGCGGTCTCCCCGGCGCTGGTTTGGGCGGCTGGTGCAAGAAGAGCAGCGATTGAAGAAGCAGTAGGACCGTTCGATTCAAATCCAACGGTCACTGCTGCTAGAATCGTTTGTTGACTAAGTTGACAAACCCTGCGTACGCGTCAACGTAGTAGGCCCACAGGTCAGCCTCCCAACCGGTGCGCCCCAGATGTCAGTGGGAGGAATCATTTTTTTCGCGTAATAAGGAGGCAGTTGATTGTGTGCGGCCAGGCCATCGGAGGGAGTAGGGTGGGCTGGGGAAGCCTGCGCGGCATCACAGCGGGCCACAAGAGGAGGGAGCAGGCAGTCCCGCCGGCGCTAGTTTAGGCGGCTGGAGCAGGAAGATCAGATATTGAAGAAGCACGGCGGCTAGAATCGTGTGTTCACTGACAAAGCCTTGCGTAAACAAGTCAGCCTCGAAATCTGTGGCGTGTACAGCCCATTTGCTATTATTTTTATAATTTTTACTCATTTTCTAATTCATATGAAATTTATTGCAGCCTGTTTTCCATTTTTAGAATTGCCGGCCATTTTCTCGTCAAGCCAGTCAAAAATTAACTAAATATGTGGGAAATTTTTCTTTGGGAACGAAATATTCTTAATCCAAAATTAATAGCCATACTAAAATAAATTTAAAAATAAGTTAGTACTATGTCATGTTAAATCCAATGAAATACGTATAAGTTATCAGTGAAGAACAAAATAAAAAAAAACTAATATCCCATTTGCTCGTCTTGAAAGATTTGCAGCCCAGTAATTTGGAGAAAACAAATAGGCCTAGCTTGGGTATTCTTCAAAAAGAAATGCTGGGCTACCTATTTTCCCAAAGAACTGGTGCATGGGCATTTAGCTTTATTTATTTATTTACTTATTTATGTTTAGGGGACCATGAGCATGTACCAGGGCCGGATTCATGTGAGAGCGTCCCTTCCAGTTAATTATGGGCTTCTCTATTGGGCCTTCATCAGTGGGCTGCATGTTATCAACAAGTGGAAAATATGTTCCGTACGAAAAATAGTATGAGCTACGTACGGTACGGGGCACTAAAGGATCGAACCGTGCAACGACTTCCAAAACATTGTGTTTGTCGTTCTAACAACACATTTATATTCAACCAACAGATGAAATATACTACTGATTGTACATTGAAAACAGCAGCAGCAGCAACCAGGGCTGGGGGTGCAACAGAAGCAGTAAGCAGGCCAGAAGAGTGAAGATGCAGCTCTCTCTTCCAAACCAAACATCAGCCATCATTACAAAAGGGCTACCAAAAAAGAACAAGTGTATGCATCAAACTAAATAAAGATCCTACTACACCAAGTATGCGCATCTAACTAAGCGGCTCGGTTAGACGTTACTATTTATTAAGCTATGGAGATTGGTGACGGCTTGAACCAGATGGGTGCCCGACGGGGAAACTCCAAAGCAGGTCGAAGTCTGATACTTGCGACCCTCTCTCCTACTTTGGGCTGCAGAGCGTGGCGGCACATATCAGGGTATGGTGCATGCAGAGACGCATGGTACGCTGTGTACACACAGTTTTGCCTGATGAACGAAACCGCGCTGCCATCATGATCCTTGCCGTCGGTTATCTCCTGGTTAATCGGATAATTCAGTCCGACAAACAGAGAGCGTGTGCCAAGGCTACTTACCAGCCTCCAGTCAAAAATTCCTGAAGGCCCAGAGAAGCTGGGATCCTGCTCAAAGACCTTGCAGTGGATCGTGATTGTATTCCGCGAAACAACACATCCGATGCGTCTGACGATCATCAATCTTTTCGCCGTCACGATCGAGCCGGGAACCACCTGCAACTGCCATGCCACTTTTCTTTGAAAGGTTCTGGGATTAGGAAGGTTAGGGACACCAGACGGCCTACAACATCATATCAAGTTGGAGTCAAATAAAAAAGGGCTCTTGATTTAGTCAATCTTAAGAACAGCATGTTATGAGCATGAATATTTTTTCAGTAAATGTTGACAGTAATATAAGCAAGCCATCATGATATCATAGGAAAGTAACATACTGCTGTAACAACCATTTGTAGCGATGACTGGAGTAGGCCAGCAATACGTCCAGCCATAGAAGGAGTCGACAGTGTAAATGAAGCCCTTGTGTTCAATGGCATCAGAGAACCATGGAGGATGTATGATCCTGCGATGGACGTGCAGATTTATCCACTTACCGCAGTGACCTGTCAGATAGGCGAGACCGCGGTTGAAGAACGCAATTAGCCTGAAATGTTTATAATTCCCAGATCTTGTGGGCACTTGGCAGATTACAACCTTGAGCAAATCAAACTTGGTATCATGTTGGCTACTGTAAGATTTTGAGTATTCTGGGCCGCGGTGCCAAAGCAGTGCAGTGTTAATCGAAGGAAGGGGGATCAATCACCGGGTGTAGACCTCCACGAGCATCCAGCTGCCGTGACCGTCGACGAGCACCATCCAAGACGTGTTCATGCCGACCCAGTACATACCGTTAATGTAGCTGAGGTTGACGGGGATCGGATCACAGTGAAGGGGGTTGATGCTCGCCACCCTACGATCGTTATGCTGCGTGACACGCCGTTTTTGAAGATCAGGCGGCATCAGCAAGCAAGGAGCTGGCATAAATAGCTCCGGCCTGAGGGCTTTGAGTAAACGGTACAGCCCCGACGAGCACGTGGCGAGCGGCATGGTACTGAGATTGTCCACACGCGAAACAATGAGCTTGATTACCTCTGTGGGGAGCGAATTCCAGCCACTCTTTCGGCGGACGCTGCTCGGTTCTGCCATTGTTAGTGATTGGGTTTTCGGACAAGGGGGCGCCTTAGCGGGATGGAAGCTTGGACGAGATTATGTGTCGACAAAGATGGAGAAGCGAATATGTGTTGCGAAGTGGACAGGTGATGATGACTACAAGACGCCGCTTGACTTACGAGACACATACCAAAGCAGCGTAGGGTCATATCGATGCCGACATAACTTGCCCGAAAGTGATCACAATACCGGTACTCCCTACAAGATTTACCTACAAAGATTATTCCCTAGCTTGCTAGAGTAGAGTAGTAGAGTAGGACTCTGCTCTACTACTAGCACCAGAGGAGTAGTATATTCTAATCTAAAATAGTTACAAACTTCGATGCCCGATCGTGGAACGACTACGAACCGTGCTCAAAGACCGTGTCTACGTGGTGTTTGTACTTATATGCAAAAAAATAGCAAGATGCCCGTGTATTGCACGGCACACCATCATCACCAACTCGGTTTTTTATCTACTCCTACACCTATAAAAGACTCAGTTGGTGATGATTGAGGCGAGGAGGCGTGTTCAGCCGGTCGTGCAGCGGACGGCAGCACTGTTCTATTTGTTATAAAGAAAAGTACTTGTAGAGATAGGGACATAGGGAGGAGCACGAGGTAAGGCCTTATCTGTAAATGTGGAGAGAGGTGCGGGTATCTTTTGTAAAATTGTCATAGTTGGCTTTATATCCGTCAGATATAGATCGGACGGTCTATATTACAAGATGGCAGGCAAACCATCATCACCAACTCGGTTTTCTATAAGAGTAGATATATATATATATATATATATAGAGAGAGAGAGAGAGAGAGAGAGAGAGAGAGACTAGGGAGTACTAGTAAGGACACCATCTACTGCTTCGTGTGCTACTCCTGCGCTCCATTCGGCGGCCGCAACGTCCGCTACAGCCACTTCCTCCTGTGCTCCATTCAGCGGGCGCTGTTGAAATCTGGGGAGCGCACTCTCGCGACTGCTGGCAGCCACGACTTCGCCGATGACGACTTCTTCCCCAACCTCGGCAACCTCTTCCTCAACGACATGGGCGACAACCTCAGTGCCAACGGTGCTGCTCCCGTTGCACCGTATGTGTTTCTGTCCTTCCTGTTCGAAATCGTGGTAGAATTCATGTTTCTACTCTGTATCCTACTACTATGCTAGTCCACATGATTAGTTTCATCTCTGTTATAGCCGTCATGATTTATTTTTGCTTATTCGGATTAAATCTCGTAGTAACTTGCTCACATATTCACCGGGCGCAACGCCCCTACAGCCACTCCCGTTTCATGGACGGCCTGGTCGATGCCTCCAAGGAGCCCTTCGTCCACTGCTATGAGTGCCCGATGCCGTTTTGTGGCTCGCCGGTGGACATGGTGCATCACCTCACGGATGCGTGCAGCGGTCACTACTGGCCCTTCGCGGAGAACATCAAGTACGACACGTTCTACCAGTTCACCATGCCGGAGTCGCTGGAGGATCACCGCCGCCTACTAGTCTCGGAGGAGGACGGCAGCGTCTTCCTATTGATCGTGGGCACCGACGTGGCCCGCGCAGGCCGCCGCCCTGTCTTTGTAGAGTGCGTCAGGGGCGTCGCCACTGACGCTGACACTGACACGAGGCAGATGTACGGGTGCAAGGTCAATGTTACTACCCCTCCGGGTCACGTGGGCGGCGAAACTGGCCTCATCGGACAGACTTGGAATCTGAGGAGCTGGGACTATCCCGCCAATGTGGACTTGGAAAACCCATGGCATCCGTTCTATCCTTTACCCGCCGACTCGGTGCACGGGGACTCCAAGGAGGTTCACCTGGACATACGCATTATCAAGTGCACTTAGAAAACATGTAGTGTGTGTGTGGGCGCTTATGGCCCGTGTCTTTGCCGCTTTTGATTCTGTAAGCTTGTCGTTAAACTTGAGTGGCTTTCGCCGCAGTCCTTCCTTTGAACTACTCCTCTCAGTGAGCTGATGTAAGACACTTTGGGTTTCATTTGATAATGGAACCGGGGAGGAGCCTCCCTGTTCTTCTAAAAAATACGCATTATCAAGTTAAATGTTGATCATTAGTCTTCGCTCAATGTAATCCGCTGTCTAAGCATGTGGAGACTTCCATGCAGGATCTTGCTCTATTGGAGTATCGCACATGAATAAAAGTGTATCCGCTATGGTTTAGTCTAGAATCTTCCATGTATGAATTTTTACTACAAGATCTTGGTGAAAGACTTACGATGAACCGTTTCTTACATCTCCTCTGCTTGCAAGTCATCATCCTGATTTAATCCCTCTGTCTAGGTGTATAAGGGCATGGTTAATATTACTTAATAGTATAGCCAACTGTTGACTATAAGAAAGTGCCATGTCATCTGTGAGCCAACATGTATAACAATCGATACTCAAAAACTTATTCTTAAAGATCATTTCTTGCAAAGCACAATAAGTGTTATTTCTTCACAAGTTTTGGATGTAGGTTGAACAGTTGAACGCTTTTGTTTGCAAAAGATACATTTTTATCTATTTCACCCGGATGTTTGTGAGCTCTAGAGATGAGATAATATCCGAAGAAACCTATCGATACCCGTTACACATGAGATGACCACCACATCCTTTGTCAAAATAAACAACTCCCCGATCAATGCATTTCACTCTTCGGTGCAATGCACGGGCACCTTACTACTATAGATTAGTACGACCAAAAATTGAACTAACATTATATATAGTACGACAAATACTGATGCATGTCACCTAAAATTATATCATTCAAAACTATGTTCAAATACGAATCCAACGATATAGTTTTTGTTGACATGCACTAACATTTTGTCAGTTAAATCTTCAGTCAAATTCAATGGGGGACTAATAAACCACGACCGATGTAGTACAAGTGTAGAGGGCGGCGCTGCACGGGAGTCTCACCTCTCACCCCGCTCGTGGCACGGCAGTAAAGCCGTCATATCACAAAACCCAACCACTCCCAGTAATAAATGGCCTGGTAAAATAAACGAACAAGCAACCATCACATCCCTCCGTCTTTTTTGCATTTCATCTCTCTGCATTTACTTTCTCCGGTTCATCTCCCACACTCAATCGCTAGCTACTACTCCTAGGGCCAGTTGTTTTGGCGGCTTCCCCAGCTTTTCCCACAAGACTAGTCACAGTGGAGAGTAACAATAAGGCGCCTCACTCATTTATTTGGGCTTCTAAACTACTACTCCGTCCTGGTTTATTCCTCACCATTGTAATTTGTGCTAAATTTTGACCAAAGATTTAACTGATAAAATGTTACTCAAAACACTTTGGCGCGGTGCATCTAGGTGTGTAAGTCATCTTACGAAAACCAAATGATCCTAAAACACTTAGGCGCGGTGCATTAACTTCTACCTCGTTTCTTGTTTCTTGACATATCAACCAATAAGAGATAAAGAGTGTGCATGCTTTTAATGACTTGAGATATCAAACACGACATGCAGTGGTTAGTTCATTGCATGAAATACTGTTAATTAGCAAATAAACATTAATGTTTCTCATTTTTTCCTCCTCCTTGGTCACGGTGTGCAGAGAAATAACCACAGAGAAGGAAGCTAAAAGTAAACAATCAAACAAGCATTTTTGCATTTGTTTTGCATTTAGTCATTTCAGAAGCTTGACTAGTGCTGTTTTTCTACTTTTACAAAAACCGCATCGTAATGTTCAAACGTGCATTTGCACGTACATAAGTAATAGTAGTACTCCCTCCGTCTAGGTGTACAAGTCTTCCCTCCTTTTTGGTCACCGTGCACAACCAAAGATGACTTATTGACCTGGACGGAGGGAGTAGCACAGTCTGCAAGCATATATCGAGAGAGACGTGTAGTCCGATAGTATATAGTAAAGTTTGTGCTATATGCACGTACTTGCAAAATGCGTAATAATACACAATGTTTCCAAACTTTCCCTTTTACATACTTAATTAAGGACGCTAAAAATTCCTGAACGTTCGAGATTTATCATTTGCGTCCCAAAACTAATGAGACCGCCTTACGAAACAAAAATTATACTCCTCCTAAAAGCCACGACGCCAGAGGAGGCGCGCCTTCGCTTCGCAGGAGCGCTATGCGGCGCCTACGAAAATTCCGGTGCGCGACCGTTTTCCAAATACCGACACAACGCCTCTTCCTCAGCCTCGAAACTCGCGAGGTGATGATTGGCGGCTTGCCGGCGGGCGAGCGCGATCTCACCGGTGTGGTGATCCAGCGCCAACAGGTACTCCTCCTGGCTGGAAGCGTGCACCCGGTCCACGTACCTCCAAGCGTAGATGAGGCGCTTGGGCCCGACTGCACTCAGGGCGTCGGCACGGGCGTCCTCCGCCACCCTCACGGCCCTCGCACGAGCCTTCTGCCAAAGAACCAATTGCTTGACTCTTCCGGACGCGAAATAGATCTCCCAGAAAGCTTGTTGCGCGGTGCGCTTCTCTTCCTCGGCCTTCTTCTCCGCCTCTATTTTGGCGCGCTCCGCTGGAGGCAAAGCCTCCCACAAGGCGACATCCATTTCTTTCCAAAGCTCCTCAAGGCTGGGGGGCTCGGCGGGCGGCGCGGCGTTCTCCTTGTAGCGGGGAGCCGACGCGTCCTCCGGCGTGCGTGCTGGCGAGATTGGGAACGCCAACGCGTCCACCTCGACGCGTCGCGGCGAGGAGCGGAACGCCGACGCGTCCTCCTCGACTACTGGCGGTGAGGAACGGAACGGCGACGCGACGCTGCCGCGTCAAGGGCGAGGAGCGGAACGCCGACGCTGCATTCCTCGACTAGTGGCGGCGAGGAACGGAACGGCGACGCGTCGCGTAGCGGCGAGGAGCGGAACACCGACGCGTCCTCCTCGACTAATGGCGGCGAGGAACGGAAAGGCGACGCGTGACCGTCCGCGCAGTGCAGCGAGGGGCTCCTAGGGCTTGGGAGGGGAGATGCCATGGTGGTCGACGTGAGAGGAAGGGGGAGAGATAGCGATGAACGTGAACGTGAGGGGGAGGAGATAGCGATGTCGTGGGAGGCGCAGTATTTATAGCGAGCAATGGCACACCTGCGTAAGATATGGACTGAGCTGCACTGACTTAACTGCAGGTCCAGTTGCATCACTGACATGTGGGCCAGTACACTGCTGGGCCCGTATGTCAGTGACCCAATGCACCTGGAGTTAAGAAAAGCTACGTGAGCATATTTGTTGGAGTAAATTACGGGGGAGCGAAGGGGTGGAAATATTGCTGGTCACAACGGATTGGACGAGCGTGGGGGAGGAGAGTCATGCATGCAGATTTTTTCACACAGGGTGGAGTGTTGGGACCACGGAGGGAGAAGGAGAGTTTGGCAGCATATTGTTTCCACACATGGAAAGGAAAAGATTTGGAGACGAACGGGCTTCCTGCAGGTATGGGGAACGGTGCATAATAAGTCATCTTGCATGCCGCGCTAGGTATAGTCTCAAGTCATTAAAAACATACACGCCCACACATGTTCATATTTCAAGGTGCACTAAATTATTGCATGCGATGATTAAGGCTGGCCATCATGGTGGTATCTTAGCTGGTATCATGCACACGGAATAGCAAACATGCTTTGATGTGGCAAAGAATTAAAGAAGAGAGGGGGTTGGACTAACTAGTGTTCATGCATGCATTGGTAAACACATTTTTGTGTGAAGAACGACAGCATTAGTTGAGTACTTTTGCAGACTTCAAAAACTATTCCACCGCCTCTACTATCTTGCTAAGAGTAGGTGAAATTTTTGAGTCGAGCACTTTAAACTAGAAGGGAGGTAGTGGTACTGTAATAGCTAGGTGTGTAAGTCATCTTACAAAAATCAAATAATCCCAAAACACGTAGGCGCGGTGCATTAACTTCTACCTCGTTTCTTGTTTCTTGACATATCAACCAATAAGAGATGAGGGTGTGCATGCTTTTAATGACATGAGACTATCAAACATGACATGCGTGGTTAGTTCATTGCATGCAATACTATTTAATTAGCAAATAAACATTAATTTCTCTCGTTTTCCCCTCCTCCTTGGTCACGGTGCACAGCCTAAGATGACTTACTCACCTAGACGGAGGGAGTATCAACATTCACAATGTCAAATCAATATTTTTACGCTCATTATGAAACGCAGTTCTTATACTCATTATGATCAGTATTGTAGATATTGATATTTTTAGTATAAATTTGGTCATGGGATTTCATTGATGCCTGTCAAAGCGTGGAGGAAGCGGAGCTTAGGACTTGCATTGCCGGTCTCTACATAGGTATTTCTCTTCATAATCCTGTAATTTTAGAGACTGATTGCGCTTTTGTGGTAGCGTCTCTTGCATCGGGGGACTATGACAGTCTGCTATGCGTTCTCAAGATGAAAGCGTTGAGCATCTCGGTTGATCAACAATCTTCAATTGTCAAAGATTAGCCGTTCGGCCAATAAGGTGGCACACTTAATCGCTAAGTATAGCTTTAACAATAGATTAGATGGTATTCTTGTAAATAACGTACCGCCCTGTGTGGTGAATATTGTATCGAATGAGTGTACTGGTGAGCCTGGTTAATTAATATAAGGTGGTGTTTAAAATAAGTATATATTTGGTCAAACACTTTGCAAACGGTTGACGGGAGTAAAAAGGACCAGAGGGAGTATCATGCATGCGGAGTAGGCAAAAAAAATTGCTCATTTTTAGCCGGTCGAAGTCTCAAAGGGCGCGATTGCGCGAGGGAGACGAAGGTCGTGGGAGGCGCGACGGTTGACGGAATTAAGTGAAGTTACATCCATGCGCCGGCATGGCGTCTTGAACAGCGTAAGCTATACCGCCAGCCTACGATATGGGTCTAGTAGACATGACATCTAGTGGATCCCGCATAGTTCTCGAGAACTCTTTGGGGGCTTGCAGTCGTTTATCCACCGGGCAAGCCAGCAACCCCACGCCATTCGCAGACGCCCTACTCGCCCCCGCTCTTCTACCTCACAACAGTTCACTCCCGGTCGTCCGTCCTTTCACATTAGTTCGCTCCCGCTTTTATGGGTACAACAGTTCAACTTCTCCTAACCCTCCTCCAAAATCCATGGCCTCCCAAATCTCCATGGTCGCCGCTGAGTACCAGGTTAGAGCCATCACCGGCGGCCAGTTCATCGTCATCTACACACGTGGATCCGCTACGGTGAAAGCATGGCTTGCTCGCTTCCTACGCATGTTCAACAGTTCAACGGATGAGTGGGTCATTGGGCTAGATGTTAAGTACACCACAGTCCTGGGACTAGAGAAGGATCTAAAGGACGAAGAGAGGAAGAAGCCCACCGTGATCCAGGTTTGCGTACATAACGCTTGCTTGGTCTACCACATATGCCATGTCGACGTTGAGTGCCGTGATTTTAAGAACTTCCTCAAGGACAAAAGAGTGAAATTCATCGTAGGCTTTAAGAACGACAAAGAAGTCCTGCGTCGGATAGGTCTTGTTGTAGGCCAGCCCTTCGATCTCCAGAAGGCAAGCATGGTGTCCTCCTCTCAACCTTCAATGCTGACCCTGGCAGCAGCCATGATTGATCCTTCGTACGTTAAACTGAAGAAACCTCATCACGAGTTTCATCATGCATGGGAGTCGAAGACATTAGAAGAAGATCACATCCTGTACGCAGCAATGGATGCCTACCTTTGTTTAAATATCTACATGGGTTGGATGAAGAAGCAGAGCCCAGTGTCCGGTTCAAGCAAAGAAGCGTCGGCGAAGAGGAAGAGGAAGAGGGACGAGGATGAAGTCGAGGACGTGGACTCGGACTCCGAGTAGGTGGCAGTGCCGTCGCTCATGCTGGTTCTACTGCAGTGTCAAGCTGACTAGTTGCTTAGTTTATTTTCAAGGGTGTGTTGTGCTGAGGCCCCAGCAGAACTATGTTTATGTTTCTTTCTCGTTATTTGAACTGTTTAGTACGTAGAGTAGTACTAGTACTATGTCTTACTACTGTTCTTCTTGCAGTTGGTACTACTGCTCATACCTTCATGTTCCCACTGTACTTAATACGTTCGTACCAGTAGTATAATTTGGGCCAGTCGATTTGTGAAAGAAGTTCGACGGAGCGAAGGAAGAAGATGGCAGAAGAGGTGGAAGAAGCCCTTCTAGCCATCCATGTTGTATCAAACGGCTCACATGAGTCGACTGACCCAAATTGCTCCTTCAGATTGTAGGATCCACATGACATTCAAGGTCTCGAAGGTAGATTCTGCGTCCACACCCAGTTTGCGGGCTCGACGACGCTGCTGACAAGCTTCCGCCGACAGCCACCATGCGCGCCTCCTCCGCGCGGGCGGAGACGACAATGACACGCTAGTTCCTCCTTGCCGGCGTGCTGGAGCCCGCGCCCGTCCTCTTCTTCGTACGCTGCGTGCATAGACGCGGCTCCACCAGCTGCTCGCGTGCTTGGCAGCGCGGCGGCATGGCGAGGAGGGACTGCAGACGACGTGAGCGGGCGAGCCTTCGGCTTCATGGCACAGGGATGGCGGCGACACGGCGGTGATGGGCGAGAAATTGTTGGCCGGAGCAGGCGGGCGCCGGCATGCGCAACGGCGGCGGCGGCATATTGATGAGTGCGCGTATGGGAGCTTACTTTAGTTTTATATGAGGTTGGTCAAACTTAAAAGAAAACCGTACTAGTACACGTAAACATTAGACTTAGGCAGCGCTTTTTTTTGAAGTTAGTACCACAGCCAAGATACGGAATCCTGTGCAAGCGCGTGAACCGCGGCCGCACGGTCGATCAAACGGTGCGTCACCGTGTCGCGCTCGAAGGACATCCACCGAATCTTTTTGTGTGTGTTAAAATAATCCTCGAATATTACTCAACTTTTTTTTTCCTGGGAAAGTTCTTGATGCTGCAATATTTCCATATATTTGAATTTAGCTCCAGTTTGTGTTTATTTGGATTTGGACGTTTTAGGTGCGCCCTAGTTTTTTTAATACTTATTTTGTGTGTGACTGAGAGAGAACGTGTGTATGTGTCCATATGTGTGTTGTGGTGGAAGGGCAATGTGGAGACGGTGTGCGTGTGATCTGAGACATAGAGAGGTGTGAATGTGCAAACGATCATTCATGAGTGAGACATAGACAGATGCTGATACGTTGTGTATACATGAGAGAACGGTTCTCTAGTTTACTTGTGTGTGTGTGAGAGAGAGAGAGAGGGAGAGAGGGAGAGAGAGAGAGGAGCATCCGTAACACAACAACCATCTCTCTCGATTCGTCTGTCCCTCGCACGATCGTATGCAACATATGCATCAACGCGCACATTTTGACACCCTCACTGCCCCCCTGCCCACCTCAAGGCCCGCGCAATCTCTTTGTGAATACCCATTTCTCTCCCTAGGTTTGTTTTCGCTCAATATCTGACACACACACACACACACACACACACACACACACACACACACACACACGCACGCACGCAGCACAACACACACACACACTCCCCCGAGCACACAATTCATCCCCATCCAAGATTATATGGCGACCACTCTCGCTTGTGCTTCTTTGCACCCTAACATACATAACACCACAATCTTCAAAGAGGGCATCGAGCAGATCGAAGACGGCGACCAGACCGCCCTAGAGAATGCGGGGTCATTTGGAAGCAGGGTGATGTGACGACGGCTGACTGACTCCCCCCCCACCCTCTCTCTCTCTCTTGCACAAAATTACCAATCCCTCTCTCCCCCGCAAAAAATTGTCAATCCCTCAACCCATGAGATCCTTCCCCTCTCGTCCATGTTTTTCCAACTCTCTCATCAAACATGTTGTCTCTTCTCCTTCCACGTATACAGAATCACGTATATTACATGTCTCCATCTTTCTCACAGACCTAACTTCTTCCTCTCTCTCTCTCTCTCTCTCTCTCTCTCTCTCTCTCTGTGTGTCTCGTTAGGTTTGTCTCCTACTCTCTCATCCACATACATACAATCTTTCCCGCCCTATCTGCTCCATCTTCAAAAGCTCTCTCTGCACGTTTCATTCACACAATGGGATATGTCAAAATGTTGCTTCTATAATGGCTGATGTAGAGTTTTGGTTGTTTTTGTTGCAGCCTACAAAGTAATAACTACGAAATGCATTTAGATTCTCATTTGACTGGGATTATGTGAGTTTGAGAATGTTGTGAAGTACTATAGACCTTGTATACATCTTGGGATTCGACAATGATTGTAACTATTGAATTCTATAGACCATTACATTTGAAGTCAATAGGCTAATATATTTATTTCACAATTTCAACAAATGATTAGTTCACTACAAACTAAGAAAACAAATGTGTACTCCCTCCGTTTTTATTTAAGTCCACAGATTATCATTGGTTAAAGTCAAGTTTTGTAAACTCTCAGAAAGCTTATAACAAAAAATATTAACATATACAATAACAAATAAATACCATTAGATTCATTATTGAATGTACTTCCACATCATACATATTTCTTATGGTAAATGTTTATATTTTTATATAAACTTGGTCAAACTTTAGGAAGTTTGACTTCGGTCAAACCTAATATGCAGAGTTTACTACTACTACTCGCTAGTTGCTTAGCCGAATCACTCAACACGCCACACGGGAGTCCAAAGGTCACAAAATTTTGAGGTCGGCGGGAAAATCTCCCGCGACCCTGGTTCGAGCAAAGGAAGTTACCATCATAGCCTTCGGAACAGGCCTACGTACGATGCTTGATAGGGGGCTATTTTCGTAACTTCAGCTTCACCCTACCCAGCCAGCCCCACCCCGGCACCCAGAGTAGTACACCTGAATACTCCCCATTTTCTATCCCCACCGCAAAATAGACTTCTCCACGGCACCGCAGCCTTCGTGCTCCTCCCCTTTACATCGACGCACTCGTCCACCACAGCGCATCTGCCTCATCGACGACCTCGTACGCCGGACTGGAGCCGGTCCACCGTCGCCGTCATAGACGGAGCCTCTTCCCCGGCATCGTCTTCCACGGTCTCGGATCTGCTTCCTGGAAGCCGACGCCAAGCGCAGAAGTACCACCGTCGTGGACAATGAACTGACTCCTGTTGCCGACCATGACTCACAGAGGCCGCCGCGACCATCGTTCTCCTCCTAGATTGGTAATGTGTGTATTGAATCACTTAGCAGTACGTGTGCAGTTCCAATTTTGTTCATATTTACCCTTCAATTTTCCTGGTTGCTATTGTTCCCGTAAAAGTAATTGGTTATAGCCTCCATTGTCCAACATAATATCAGCTTGTAATTGTGCGTCGCTCCTGTATCGCGCCGTGTTTGGGTAGGTTTTTCATCTGCAACCAGCAGTGTGGCAAATGATGGAAAGGTTTTTAGAACTAGCAAGTTGCCCATGCGTTGCACGCATCAAGATGCATTTGTATGAGTAGTTTATCTTGTGGGAGAAAAGGATGAACGAGGGAAGACCTTATTTGCAAATCTGGAGAGGGGTATGGGTATCTTTTTGCAAAATTCCCATTTGTTTCCTTCCTATCTGTCAGATATAAATCGAACGACCTATATTGCAAGAAAAAAAAGTATAGAGAAAAAAGTAGACAGTAAAGGAAGTGGAGATAAATATTAAATATAAAATATAAAATAAATATAAACGTAGAGAAGAGAGTAGAGATAGCAAAGACGTCGGGAAAGGATCGCGCGCGCGGGAAAAAGCGGACGGGCGTGCGCTAATTTTGGCGCGCGGCGTCCGGCGCGCTTTATAAAATCCAACGCCCTCCCACCGCTCTATGCCTTGCCACTGCTCTGTGCCTTGCCACAGCTCTCTCCCCGCTCTTTTTCGCCTCGCCGCCGCCGCGCCACCTTGCCGCCGCGTCACCGGGAAACTTGGGGATACTGCGGCGTCCGCGCGCGCCCCTCCGGCGGCTTCTCCGTCGAGATCCGGTTCCGCGGGATGCGCCTCGGCCTCGAAAATTTCGACACCGCCACCGAGGCCGCCACAAGATACGACGCGGGCGGCGTGGCGCCCGTGGCCTCATAGAACATTGAACTTCCCCAACGTGCCGATGCGGGAGCGGGCGCAGGAGCTCGCGCCTCTGCCACGGCTTAGCACCGACGAGGATCGTCGCGACAACCGGAGGCGGGAGCACCGTCTCGGCATCGCTGAGATGGGCGAGGAAGCCATTGCACTGTGGCGCCAACACTTCCCGTAGGACATCATCAACGAGCGCGAGTTCTACGCGCAAAGGAGGGCGGAGAGGGATAAGAGGAGGGCGGAGCGAGCCGCCTATTGCGAGGACAAGCGTAGGCGAAAAGCGAACGCTCAATTCAACATGAGGCTAGGAGCAGCGTCGCCCTGGGAATCCGACGACGATCGGTATCTTCATGCCTATAGTCAGATGTCGGAGGAGGACATCACCGAGGAGCAGACGGACGACGAGGAGTAGTTGAATTATCTTTTTTTATCTATCTATGCTGAGAACTATCCTCTACTCTCTAGTATCTACTTCTCGATCTCAAAGATCAGAACGCTTTTTTAAAGCGCCACAGATTCTGTTGGAGATGCTCTAACATGGCGTACGAGTGCTTTAATGTTGCCCACAAGATGCGAGAGTATTACTAGTAGTATTTTTCTTGCCATGTTGAGATTTTGAAACCACGAGTGTGAACATGCAGAGGAGCAATGAAGACCAAACACGGGATATTCGGGACATCTTCATGGAGCGTGGCAAGTTAAAGAGGAGCTGCACCGAACCTGTAAAACGAGCTTTGGTAAGTAACACCCTTTCAATTACTTTCGTTTAGCCTCGTGTTCTTCGATGTGTATATTTTGTAGTTTCTGTTTCTCTTAAGCGTGGTGTTCTTCGATGTGTAATAAGAAGAGTCTTAATGGTCCTAATGCTTTCGTTTTTAACTTGATGTAGGAAGTGGGTGTTCTCACCGTGTAGTCTGTTTTTATATTTCTTTTCCTTTTGAATTCACTTTTCCGAGTTTTGTTTATCTGGCTTCTACTAAATGGATCTAGGTTTCTCTGAGTATTGATCTAAAAAAGAAGTAACTTCATGTCAGGATGCAGTTCCTGCGAGGAGGGAAGTATGGTCAACCTTGAGATCATGTTTCCGAAATAAGGCTGGATTACACACAAGGTGCCGCCCCTAATGATGTCGGATTAGACACAAGGTGCAAATTCCCGAGATGATGCTAGATTACACACAAGCCGTGGAGTCGCCACTGTTCGTGTCCTCGTGGAATTAGTAAAGGCTGAAAGAAAGCATGCAGCAGCCCTTGAGAATGTAGCTGAGTTCTCAAGAAGCTTAAAAGAGCAATCAGATGCTCTCTTCACCCAAGCCAAAGAAGAGATGGAAGAAGCCAGAAATAAGCTAGCAGAGGCAGAGCAGGCTAGGCGCCTCCTGCTATCTAAAACTGCTGTCCATACAAAATTTCCTTCATAATAGCTAGGTTCAAATGTTTATCCAACAAGATGCTCATTGTGATGTCTGTGCATCTACCGATGTGGCATAAAATGTTTTTGTGGGTCATGTAATAACAGCAATTACTTTCCAAACAATAATGCATTTAAGCATTGGACATGGTATAGTTCACGCCATAAGCCCGACATTCCAAGTCCAACTTCCACATCAAACTCATGTTCACAGAGTCTGCACATTCATACATAATGTCCACAACCATGATTCACTTCAAAGCCAAAAAAATGTGAGGAGAGTTATAAATAAAGAAAAACCTCTACTAGTTCCTGCTACCAGTGCGAGCACAACAAGTCAAGACCATGCGTAAATTAATTATATTTTAGTCATTTTTGTGTTCTAAAATGCCTGCCGGCTCACGGACGGACGTTTTGCCGGCAGACACGCGGATTCAATGAAGGCAAAGGGCAGTCTTAAGCTGGTTGCACGTGGCGAGGAGGCGTGCTCAGCCGGCTCGCAGCGAAAAGTGCCCTCTTTGTCGGGCGCCACGGTTCAATGCCTCGCGCTATGAGAGGTCGCGTCTGTGTCGAAAGCAATCACTCCCTCCAGTCCTTTTTGTTTGGGTATAACAAAATCTCGCTTTTCCATTCACATTTTACAAGTAAAATTCGTGGACAAACTTTGACCCAAAGTACGATGGGGAATAGTAAACCAGAATGGAGGTAGTAGTTTTTTTAATCAAAGAAGGGTTTCCCCTTCCGATTACTGAAAACCAGCATCTAAATCTAAACCATAGTATTTTCCCTAGAACTATCAGGTTCAACATCTCGTAACATAAACCCATACAAGCATACGCCAAGGAGGTACGTAGTACTATGAATTCCATTTTCGCTCCATACCAATCGTTCTAGAAACTACTTACTACTTATAACGTGTCATTTAACATCGGAACTCTTAACCCCGCTAAAAAACGATATTTTAAACGTGGCTACTCGGTCTGTGGCAACTGGCGAGCCACCGCGCTCCAAGTCGTTCACCTGTGCTCTCGACCATCAACTCCTACAAAGGTGCTCCACCACGTACCCAGTACCCGCGAATGCAGCAATCATGCACCTAGGGTTTTAGGGTTTATTTTTTAACATCGCCTTTACGTAACACTCATGTGTGCGAGACATGAGAGGCCCATTGCGTCGTGCGCCTCTTCTCTTCAGATATGTACTCCATCGTTTGTCCGGTGTCCAAAAATTATAATAACTACTAGCAATGTGCCAATGCTTTCCACACGATCAAAGTAGATTAATACATATTCACCGATTTGATAGAAAAAAGTCTAGTTTTGAAACACGTATATCACTAAAAATATGTTATGTTTCACTCAAAATATATTCCTTTGGCGGTTTTGATGAGATAAGGGAGGCATGTTGTTGATTTCAAGATTCGAGAAGTGGTATATGTCTAATTTCTACTCTTACTAGCAAGATGCCCGTGCGTTGCACGGAGCATCAAAATCTTGTGGGAGAAAAGGATGAACGAGGGAAGGCCTTATCTGCAAATGTGGTGAAGAGTGTGGGTAAATTGCCATATTTTCCTTCCTATCCATCAGATATAAATCGGACGACCTACATTGCAGGATGGCAGGCCCACCATCATCACCAACTCTATTTCTTATCCCTACTTTTATAAAAAGCATTGTCGGTGATGATTGTGTGCCTGCCATCCTGCAATATAGGCCGTCCGATCTATATCTGACGGATAGGAAGGAAACTATGGCAATTTTGCAAAAAGATACCCACACCCCTCTCCACATTTGCAAATAAGGTCTTCCCTCGTTCATCCTTTTCCCACAAGATAAACTACTCATACAAATGCATCTTGATGTTCCGTGCAACGCATGGCATCTTGCTAGTTGTTGCAAAAAGCCCATGTGTGTGTGAGAGAGAGGGAGAGTGGAGGAGGATGGAGTGCATGTGTGACAAAGACACAAGTAGTGTGTGTGCGATAGGTATCAGCTTAAAATGAGGCGATAGTGTGTGTGTGCACGATCGAGAGGGTGTGTCTCAAGAAGGGAAGAAAAAGCTACATAGATACATGTAATCAAGAGCGAGAGAGAGACATGTATGCGATGGTGGAAGCATGAGTGTGCGGGTGTATAAACCTATCTAGAGGCTAGCTAGTCGATAAATGCTTGTGAGAGAAATACGAGTCGGGGTGCGAAAGCGAGAGTTTTGTGTGTGAGAGAGAGAGACGGTAGTCGGGAAGGGGGGGTGGAAGCAGGAGTTGTGTGTGTGTGTCTGTGAGAGAGAGAGAGAGGAGACGGTAGTCGGGGTTGTCTGATCGGTGTCAGTCTGGGATGGAGACGAAAAGGAGACCGCAACAAATGTTGTGTCTACAGGAGAGAGAGAGAGAGAGAGAGAGAGAGAGAGAGAGAGTAATTTTAGTGGTATGAGTCATATGTAGAGACATATAGGGTGTGTGAGAGAATCCCATAGAGAGAAAGACAAAGTGAAAGACGAGTGGAGACTGTGTGTGGCGGTGAAAAAGAAAGCTTAGGTACCGAGTGATACCAGAGAACAGTAGAGATGTGAGAGATAATGAAAAATGTGTAATGTATAATGATAGGGAGAGTGTGACACTTCTCAAGGGAGACATCGAGAGACCATTTTTGCGAGGATAGGAGAAACATGAAGTGAGCGTGCGGGTGAGCTGGAGAAAAGAGAGTGATGGCTACCTGAAGGAGCATGCATGCGAGAGAGATGGGCGTGAAAGGAGTGAACAAAAAAGGGATTCAAATTTATGAATTCGAGATGATGATACATGTAATCCATACTCGAACCAAAATTGATCTATCAAACATGCATACTCATATGAATTCACGCACATCTATGTTATTTAATATGTAGATATTACTGATCCATACATTTTAGTAGAACATAATTTGGTTAAAAAATTTCGAATTCAACCTTAAGATTTCGAGATCGTTGTATTTGTAAATCATATTATACATATAAAGGAGCAGAATTCTTTGTTGTGCTTTTGAAAGTATGTATGTAAAAAAATGATGTATATAGAATGTAATTCCAATTGAAAATGGATCCCGCCCGAAAAAAAATAGTAGAATACAAATGGGATTCGAATTGAGTTGGCACGGTAAACGCGATCGTGCAAAATTTGAACGAAGTGGGGAAAGTCGCATGAATCACCAAACCAAAATCTGCGAGATGGAAATCACTACCGCCTATCCTCGCCAAGAAAGCCTATCTCGCTGGATTTCTATAGGTTTCGATAGGGGTAGGTTTGTAATTTCACCCAAACGTGACGTAACCGCCTCACCTCTCACCCGGATTCATACACGGTGGGCGCCAAAACACAAGCAGTGCCCTCGGCGAATCGACTTCCGATTCATATTCATACACGGTGGGCGCCAAAAACAAACTCTCGTCGGCAAATATTCGGTGTATGCGGGATTACCGTCCTATCCACAACCGACTAATGTTGCTATGATGTAGTAGAAATTTGAAACGGGGGCTAAGTTTGTAAATTTCCTCGCATTTGAGACAAGCGCGCCCTGAATACATGGTTCCCCCCTTCCTCTCTACCTCCCTTTTCCCCATTCGGACTCCGTGGGCGCCAAAACACCCTCTCCACCCCACCCTCCTCCGTCCGCCGCCGTCCGCCACCCCATCCACCGCCGTCCTCCTCCACCATGCCGGAGCTGATACCTCGACGCCGCCGTCCATTACAAGAGATCGACCTCTCTCAACCACGCCTTCGAACCAGGATCCATGCATCCCGTCCTCTCGCTTCATCCCCGCCGTCTTCCACCTTGTCGGGCGCCGCCTCACGACTGCCTCGGCCCACCACGCCCGCCGCCACCGTCTACCCTCCTAGATCTGCTTCCACACCGCCGACAGCCATCGCTACCCCAAAGCACCATAAAATTCTCACCAGATCGTGACACGGCGCCGCACTGTAGGTGGTACTCTTCAGATTCTGCTCAACTTATTTATCGCAGCAAGAAAATAGATCGCCACTGCTTTACTCTGATTTCTTGTCTTGGTTGCAAAGTAGCCTTTGTCCGGTTTGCACCTTCAGATCCGCCATGGAACGCTCAACACTATACTCCCAATGCTTATGGTTTTCCCCTTTTATATTCCACACTAGTTAAATCACAGTACACTAAATTTCAAAATTGGGTCAGTCAATTTTTCAGAGCTCGCCGGAATTAGCGGTCTGCGATCCAAGGCTCGGGTGGTTGTGGGGCCTCGCCGAACAAAGAAAACTTCGACGCTGGTGGGGGGTGGGGTGGCGGAGGAACACAGGCGATGGAGGCCGACGTCGGTCGGCCCGTCTGCAAGTGTTCTCAGATGGGAAGAATCACGGACGAGGAAGAAGAAGGGTTAGGAGACGTAGGATCTTCATCCAACCACCTGAAATGGTCGAGCTACAGCTGGGAATTGCATTCTTAATGCGCTCTGGTTCATCATGTGTGGGCACTGCGCAACCAACATTTTATTATCCAAAATCTGCTTGCTCTTCTTTACCATGTTCGATAGAGCTGTGACACAAAACGTAGGACCGACTCCAGCAGACTGTACCCATACTTCACTGGCCACACCACTAGCCCCACCACACAGGACCTGCACTCCAGCAAAAGGTATACCGATTTCATTTGCCATAGCACCAGCTGTACCACAGAAAAATCCCACTCCAACAAAAAGTACGCAAGCCCACCGTCGAAGACCTATCCCAACCGCAGAGACGGCCAATTCCTGCAGATTGGAACCCCATTCCATTTATTCCCAGTTTAAAAGACAATGCTTTCAATGTTGTTAGGGACTACGTGCATATATTCCCATCATGGGAAGATTATTGTGAAGACAAACACCATTTTCACATCTTCATGTCCAACTTATGTGTAAGTGCTATTATTCATGGTTATTATTTTCCTGTTTTCTGCTGATTGAACACATTAATGATTTACATTACATTGTTGTAACTAGGCGAGGGTCAATCTGGATAGTCATGACGAGCAAAGCCTGCTTGTGCTTTTCAAGGAAGTATTGCAGCAGTATCGGTGTTACCTGAGGAAATCACACTTTGGTGGCAAATCTATAAACGAATTTCCGGTGAAGTCTCATGTGCTAAATTTAGAAGACATTGAATGGAAAAACATTGTTATGCACTGGTCTTTTTCCTGTGATGAGGTAATCGCCTATGAAATCACATGACAATTTGAACTTCTACTTTTCCGCATGTGCCTTACGAATCTTGTTTGCAGGAAATCTGCTCGAAGAAGAATTATGGTTTGAAAAGAACGACAGGATATCGCAAATATGCTGCCCGCTGCTTTGCTATTGTTAGTACCTGTTTTCCTGTATCACTGTACTTGCATGCATACCTGGTTCATTATGTGACAACAGTATGCATGATAGCTTGCTTATCAATTGTTCGCTCCAAATTATCTGATCTGTATGAATGGTTACATTAGTGTACAATATATCCAATGCCAATGTTTTTTTTAGCTCTGCATTGTTCTTGTAAGTACATGCTGTCCTTTATCAGTGTACTTATAATGACAGGTAGTTGTTCATGTACCATCACTCTGCAGCTTATTTTTCTTTGCCCTGCATTTTCTACACATCAGATCTATATTTACTCTTACCATAAAGTTGGTACTGAAGAAGTTTAGTTGTGCATTGCTCTTGGCTGTACCTTTTGCTCAGATCGCTGCACTTACATTTATAGCTACTTGGTTATGTAGCATCACTCTTCATCTTATCTTAAATATTCTCCATTTTTTCATATATTATCACATCTATATTTACTCTTAACAAAATGTAGAATAAAGACAATGCTTATGAAGAAGATTCTGTGGTAAACTTCTTGAATTGCCCCCCCCCCCCATCAGCATGGACAAGGCCTTTATAGAGTCTGTCTTCACCAATAATGTAAGTTTGTCCATCTCAAGCCTTCAAACTTTTTTGTATATATTTGGTTAGGCATGACTGCAACAGCTGTTTATTTTTGGTGTTTGCATCAAATTGCATGTTTAAAGTTTAATTTTGTACTCCCTCCGTTCCAAAATAGATGACCCAATTTTGTATTGAAGTTAGTATAAAGTTGGGTCATCTATTTTAGAACGGAGGGAGTAGTTCATAAACAAAAGTTTGTCCTTTCTTAATTTAAGTTTTCAGTTGTACAACCAAGTTCCTTATTCATACCATGGAAATTAAAGTATACAAAGCAAGTGATCTTATTTTGCACTGTATGTATGCTTCTGTTCCTCATCCGTAATCCAGTGGTGTGGTGAACCTACCCACTACAGCACAATGTCATATTCTGCAATGTCTTAACTATGAACAATGTCATATCATTCTACTACTCCCTCCGGTTCAGAAATACTTGTCATTGAAATGGATGTATCTAGATGTATTTTAGTTCTAGACACATCCATTTTGATGACAAGTAATTCCTGCACGGAGGGAGTATTATTTAAACCGCCTCTTTATTTGCCAATCTGAAATGGGATAAATTGACAAAGACACTAATCATTGATACTTATGAGTTCTTGATCTGTAATCCGATGGTGTCGTGAAGCTGCCAACTCCTTCACAATGTCATTTCCTGCCATATCTTGACCTGAACAATACCATATTGTGTTAATGCAATTTTAAACTGTGTCACTTTATTTGTCAGTAAGAAATGTGATGAATTGTCAGCACTGATACTTTTATGTGCAAAACATATCATCTGTGTGCTTGTTTATCTTTCTGAGTGAGGATGATTTAAGTGTTGAACAAGCGCCAGCCTCATCATCTTGCTCACCGCTATGCTGCAGCCAAATAGGCTAACCTTTCTTGAACTCTATTGAAGTGCTGTCGGTTTTGTATATTATTTTGTCGGCATGTTTATTTGCACCGTGGCGATCTTTGATGCCCAAAGTGTATGTAATCATTGTCTGCTTGTGCTTTATTATCATAGTGGAGAACTTTGTTGCCCACTGGATGTAATATGCTGTAATTTCTTTATTGTATAGTCTAGGTTTTTTCTTATTCACGATGCTGCCGTTATTTTACTGTCTTCGCAGTAAACCGGCCAAACCGTAAAATTACGATACATAATCGGGCCGTCATGCAATCACGATGTAAGTTGGACCTGAAACGTGCCGAACAGCTAACGGGCCGGCAGCAGCCTGAAATGAACCCCGGCCCATGATTGTGCGAATCAAATCACGGGCTTTTAACAAGCCAAAATTGTCTCAGTCCTTGTTTGGCCCAATCAGATATCGGCTGCGAGCAGGCCGGATGCAAACCGGGCCGTAGTTATGCCCAACTATATGACGGGCATTTAACAGGCCGAAATTAATATAGGGCCGAAATGTTAAACTGGTCCTTAAGAGGCCAAAACTAATGTTAGGCCGAATTATTAAGTGGGCCTCTAGCAAGTGGGCCCAAAAGCATAGTGTCCAGTTGACGGGCCGAATCTGATATGGGCCATAATTGAGCCCATAGCCTCTTAAAGGGCCGTACCTGATCTGGGCCGTAATTTGGCCCAGAACATGGTAGGATTTTAACGGGCCGGATCTCATACGGGCCACTATAAGGCCCGGAACATGCAGGCCATTAATGGACCGGATCAAATATGGGCCAGCATTTGGCCCAAAACATGGCAGCCAGTTAATGGGCCGGCCTACTAGGGCCCTCAAATTCTTGTGGGCCTACAGCTGGGCCGGCCTGTTAATGTCGGTGAAATCTCGTGGGCCTTTAGCCGGGCCGGCCCATTATGATCCGCAAGAATCTTGTGGGCCTTTACCTGGGCCGGCCCATTATGGCCCGCGAAATCTTGTGGGCCGTTAGTTGGGCCAGCCCATTATGGTCCGCAAAATCTCGTGGGCCTTTAGCTGGGCCGACCCATTATGGTCCGCAAAATCTTGTGGGCCTTTAGTTGGGCCGGCCCATTTAAACTTGTTGGGCCGGTCCACGTGTCAACATATCATAGGCGCGTCTCTCCCATTGGATGAGTGACACCGTGCGCCATGACCGACATCGCAGTCTCCTCCACCAATGATGATTTTACACGTGGAAAATCCCCATTGGTCGGGGCTGTTAACGGGTTATCGGATCCAAAACCCGACCCGATAGCTTAACGGTGTTCCGTTATGGTGGATGCCACATGTCGATCACCCTTGACGAAAGCACTTCTGTGACGCGCGATTTATCGTCATGGAAGTGGACACTTCCGTGATGATAATTTTTGTAATGTCATGGAACACTTCTCACGACAAAGACAGTATGACTATCTTGATTCTGTCATAAATTTGTCATGGATGTACATGCATGACAAGAAACGCGATCTACTGTGACAAACACGTATCATCACGGAAGTGTATTTTTTTGTAGTGAGATGTGGAGATTGGTAAAATCTAAAGTTCAACTTCTCTGATGGGGCACTTCATAAAGCAAAGAAAAAATAAAGCAGAGCAAACGTGAAGAAAAAGAAAAGAAAACCAAAGTGGTTCTGAGAAGAAAATGCCTACTGTCGAGTAATACATTCTCTCGTTAGTCTATGGTTATTTGTTCATGACAATGAAAAAAAACAGTGGTACTATACATATAACATGAGTTGTTCATATAAAAAAATGCCTCGGTTTGTGTAACATCAGTTCTAACTTTTATAGCTTGATAAATGATTAGAAGTCAATCTGAATTCATTTTGATCCATTCTCTTGCGATATTAGGCTGAACTCCAATACTTGCATCCGCCACCCTAACGCTGGCGTGTTCCCTCAGTCCTCTCTCGACAAATCCAACAATACAGGTTCTCCGATGCGCCAAGTATTGCCTGCGGTGATGCCTGCATCATGGCCCATTGAGGAGATTGTGTATTCCACATAGAAGAAATATTGTCAGTTCATGAATAGAGAATTTCTGTACCAGACTTAATATTAGTTTGGTGCGTATTCTATCTTCAGTCCATGAAAAATCACAGAATAGTTGGTGCGTGTGCAGAAATATCGCTACCCAAGTTTCAAAATTCTGTAACTTTAGATATATCACCTAAATAAGTAATGATTTGCAGTGAGTTTCTTCAAAATTCAGTAAAGTTTAGATATATCACCCTAATATCGTCAGTGCAAGTTTCAAATTTCTGTAAGTTCAGATATATCATAAAGAAAAACCGATGAGTCACCATCTACTTTATATTCATGTTCTCTGCAGCACAAGTAGCAAATGGGATTGACTGGGAGTGATCCCTAAACCATTTCATTAAGTCCATGGTTTCCAACAATGCTAATGCTACTAGAAAGGAGCTGGAGGTGATGAAGCCTCTTGGCTTCTCGAATTAGCATGTTTGGCCAGTCCTGAAGCTCCTCAAGCTCTTCGATGATGACTGGGCGCCCATCGAGGACGAGAGCTACCGCATCCCTGTTGACACCATATTGGATGGCAAAAGCAATGCACCAATACCTAGCACTACCCGTCATGTAAAAAATGCTACTTTCATTTTTGTTAGCCTTCCTTAATTACCACTTGATGCTCACCTTTCCAATTGCAGTTTCCAAAAAAAATTAGAGCTTCAAATTCAACTATGTTGCTTCTACGATTATCCATATGTAGAAAATCACACTAAAGATTGTTTTGTTCCCTGAACCTAAACACATTTGTTCTTTGAGCTTAAATGCATTTATTCTCTGAACATAAACAGGATGGCTCTCTGAACTTAAGTGTGTGTGTTCTTTGTGTATTCTGTGAGTGTTAGAGAACAATATGATGTATTTTGTTCTTGTAGAATAAAAATATGAAGTATGCATTGCTTCTTGGCCTAGCTGAGAGAACCCTCATGTTAAAATGTATAAAGCGGTTTTAAAGCAATTCCTAGTGTCTTTCGAAGCATTCATGGTTAAAAAGCAACGACAACCTCCTCCGTTCGAGTTGAACATTGGTCATCGTCCAAGTTGAGGACTAGGTGCTGTCCAAGTTCAAAAAGGGTTGTATGCAAGTACATAAATTTGTTTTAGTGAGAAAAATACGGGTTTTGACAATATTCTGTATGATTCATTTGTTCAACCTTAGAACTTGGCTATATTCAGTATATTTTTCTATGATGAAGGCACACATGAAGACCTGTGCAAATGGTTATCCCCCTAGTGCTTCCAAGATTCGTATTTTGTTTCTGTAAATGTGTTGTGCGCCTGTTTGATGAGGTATAGCAAAGTAAAAAAGTGGAAACGTCATTAAAGACACTTGGAAGTGCAAATGTAAAAAATAAATAAGTTCTGATTCTCGTCAGGTAGGAAGTTTGGAGAAGAAAACATAAGTTTTTAAAAGAAGGGAATGGTAAAAATGAATTCCGTTCAACTACATAAACCATAAAGGTACGATGTGTGATGACACCGTCAGTAAGGATAAGGATGAGAAAGAAAACTAAAAACTAAAACTAAAAGAACATCGAGTGATTATTTTTTGAGAAGTACAAACTCTCTACTACCATAAGTACCATAAATAAAAAATAAAAAATTGCATCAGTTCTGACTCAAGGGACATTAAATTTGCAAAAAGTAAAAGTTTGGAGGAAAAAAGAAACTCAATAAATGGAAAAAGCAACTTAAAAAAGTTGTATGTTCAAACATGGCGTCTCAGATAAGTTTGGGAAAAAGCTCAAACAAAATAAAAACCCATGGAAATTCAAATGGTAAAAGTTCAAGTCGCAAAACGCGAGAAGTTCAAAACATCATTGCAAAAAAAAAGAGTTCAAAAAAAGAAACACACAAAACATTTTCTTAAGAAAAATATCATTCAGCTCAATGATATAAACCATGCAAGTTCGAGGACTAGGATACCGTAAACCATTGAAAATTTACGAGGAAAAGGCGTACAAAAAAAAGAGTAAAGTTTAGTCTATGAAAACACGCTCAGCACAAACTCATACGGACATCAGTTCAAGTACTTTTTTTCGGAACCGTTCAAAATTACTTCGTGAAAAATATCTCTTCAATACAAACACACACAGAGATCAGTACGAGTACTTTGTTTTTCCTGACGGGAAAACAACACGAAGGGTCTCACCGTATTTCAAATTAGTCTTCACCAGTTGCGAATTTGAGAAAACGTTTAACATGACTAAGTTTCACATTTTCGATAGCTTTGCGTAGACGTTGAACTAAAATCTTTGGCCTCTTTGAAAGTTTCGCATTTGACAATTCTTTGTGAAATTTTGTTGCACAGCTACCGCGAAAGTTTCCCAAAATATGAGCTGCCATTTTATAGCTCGTATGGTGCTCAGTCTCATGTCAAATACAGTAGTAAGTAACTACCTTTAGCCCGTGATCAAATACTACTATAGTCGCTCCACCAGCAACAACATACTGCAGGATAATTAATTAGCGACGGAATCTCCTCAGCTCCTATTTGATGTTCCATTTTAGGTTCATGAATTTTGGAATAGTCCTTCCTGTAAATTGCTCTTTAAGCACAGAAGATTCAGCTTCAGCTGCTCTTCAGATTCTGCCCTATGTTGCCAACTCTATGGTTCCTGCTAGCAACACTAGCCTGGAACCTCGTCTTGGCATCTTACATGAGATAAATGACCAAATTCAGGCATGCTGTGGATGGCCAAGATTCTGGTGCAGGATCTAGTGCGTGCAGAAATGGATGGCCTTTCCCATATTGTGCAGAAAAGACAGAGCATATAGATTGATCTTCTAGACGACAAGGATGGGCACATGGGCAACATGGCTACAGCTTGCGGATCGAGGTGAACCTGAACGGACAGTGGTGGTGGTGGTCGGTCGTTGTCGATGTCCGCTGGCCGGCAGGTCACCCCCTCGTCGTCGGCTGCCTGCCATAAGAATATGGCTCCTGGATGTTTTTAGTGCCATCTACCCAATCATCCATGAATTCAACAGATTGCCTGTCTATTCGGGCTGTAGGTAATGTCAGAGAGAAAAATTGCAGTGCAATTACAGTAAGGAAGTAGAGATAGAGAATAATGAATCTAGCTGCAGCCTAGCAAAGTTACATAATCATCTAGGCGTCAAAGAACCGCAGAAGTATAGAACTGCGAGGCATGGTGAGAGGAGGTCAAAGCCTGGTGTTGCTCGCTGCTGCAGTTCACCACCACAAACACCGCTGCCCCCCCCCCCCCCCATGGATTCTTGTCAAGCTCCGCCACTGACCGCCCCCTCCCACTCCTCTGGGATCCGCCAACGCCCTCTGCCCTTCCCTTCCCAAGATGGTAAGGCAAACGAAATCACTAGAGTGGTCACTCAAAATCCTTTCGACCACATCACAGCTCGGGCCCTTGCCACTAGTACAAAGGGGAATGAGGAGGAGGGGAGTGGAACACGGCGACTCCACGCCCCACCCCACGACCCGCCTTGCACCTTCTCCCTCCCAGCCGCCGCGTGCGTCCTACCTCCCGGTGGCCGCGCGCTTCCCAGCCCCAGCCTCGCACCTTCTCCCTCCCAGCCGCCGTGCGCGTCCTACCTCCCAGCGGTCGCGCGCCTCCCAGCCCCGGCCGCCGCTTGCCTCACCTCCCGTCCGCCGCCGCACCTCGACCTCCCGACCACCGCGCGCGTCCATCCCCGACTGTCGGCACGCCTCCATCTCTACATGCCTCCATGGACCTCCATCCCCGGTGTGCCGGCAACCTCTCTCCACCACGCGCCGGCCCTCTCTTCCCCACCGCGCCACCACCCCCCTCTGCCTCACCGGGTCGCACCGCGTCCCCCCTCCTCCGCCTCATTGCGCCGCCCACACCCCGGTGCCCATCACCGCGGCTGGGGTAGGGCCTGGGTTGACAGGAGGGAGGCGGGCGGGTGGACGGATCGACCACAAGCATCTCGGTCGACGGCTGGAGTGGCCGGCTGAACGGGGAGAGAGCGGGAGGGGCTCTTATTTGCTTTTTTAATAAAAAACGATCAGTTCAACGTAAATAATGTAATCAAGACAACCATTCGGATTCATCGGTTCAAAAGGTAATAGAATAATATTCTACAGCTGTAATGTAATAGCCTGTATGTATATATATATATATATATATATATATATATATATATATATATATATATATATATATATGGTGGGTCTATTATGATAACACCCCTTAAGACCTTATTCTGCACAATGAAATGTCTTATTCTGCTAACACAACAGAGCTGCCCCGCCCACCCCGAAGCAACAAAAACGAACTACAGCTAACCTTTCCCCACCCCGACCCACCTCCTTCCCGCAACCGCCCCCACCACCCGATCCACCTCTCTGCGCCGGCCCACCCCAAGACCAACCTCTGCCGTCGCACCCACCTTCCTCCTCCTCCGGGCCACCACACAACCTTCCTCCTTCTCCCGCCCGCCGACCTCTCCTACCCACCTTCTCCCTCCATGCCCTACCCGCCATGCAAGACACTCCACTTCGCAACGCCTGCTGATCCAGGTCGCAGCACACCCTCAAGACCTCCCGGCGACGCCTGGCCGGATCCAGGCCGCGCCAAACCTGCACTTCGCGAAGCCTCGGTCGGATCTGTGCCGTGGCGCACTTACCTTCTCCGGACGCCACAAGACCACCCGAGACACCGCCCACCTCCCCACCTTCAACGCCAAGACAAAGGCGGATCGACCAAAGACCAGATCCGCCGCGCCCACTCACCTCCCTGCCGACCGACCTCCTCCCCCCGGCCGACGCCGCCTCCTCTCACCCACCAACCAAGCCCCCGGGCGGAGCCCCGCCCCACCATGGATCGCCGGATCCCGCCGGCCATGAGACCATCACGCACTGCCCCGCGCCTCAACCCAGCCGACTGCCCCCACCAACCTTCCCCCAGTGAGGGCGAGATGCTGCACCAACGTGGTGGCCGCCAAGGCTTCCCCTCCTCCGGATCCGGCGGCCATGGAGCTGGGGAAGCGTCGGGTGAGGTCCGGCAAAGGTTCTTCGCAGCCGTAACGCCTGCCAAGATAGGTGAGTTTTTTGTTCAAGCTGCAGCTCACTCCACCCCATCGCCGCAGGCGCGCCCATCCGACGACTATGGCGGCTGCTCGTTCAAATTCGAGTCCCACATGTGTCGCAGGGGAGTCGATTGGCAGCCGCATCCTCCTCCGAGGTGCGGGCGCATAGATGGCCACCGACGACCTTTGAGATGGGCCACCCTTCCTCGCTCTCTCTTCCCCGAGAGGGATCCAGAGCCAACGAGCCTGCCGAATCGGGTCGCCGCCAGAGCCACCATGGGAATCCCACGAACACAAGCGCCTATGCACGAAGCACAGCCATGGAGAGGTTTGCACATCCATGTAGGGTTTTTCTTTGCGATTGCACGCCCGTGTACTCGAGCGGTTCTGCTAATGGGTGAATGCAGCCCCGCCGCAGCTTTGTGGGCGATGCTTGGGTTGCTCGCAGCTCACCTTCAAGGCAGTTCACCGGCATCGGCGTGCGGTCCGGCTACGCTGCAAGGTAAAGATTGGCCCCGATGGCGATCTTGATGCCCGACACTTGAGTCCGCTTATTGTTAATTGATGCGGTTTCAGATTAATTTCTTTTGTAGGAGAGAAGCCAAGAAGCAAACAAAGAGAAAATAAGTGCACTACACACTCACTAAAAAAACTTGATGATCGTTTGCTAATTAAATCATGCAGTTAATATGTATTATGAAAAAGCAAACAGTGAAAGAAAAAGTGCACTGCACGCGAGTGCAGTGCACTAGGCGTGTGTTTGCAGTGGGCAATGCGGCAAAAGGTAGCCCGTGTGGTTCAGTTAGTTGCTGGTGGTGCTTGAGAGCTAATTCTGCTCTGTAGAGATGTATGTATGACTATATGTGTGCCTAGAGATTCATTATTTGCTACCTTTTTGCATCAAGAATATCATGCAAATGCAGTGCACTTTGGTCTTGAAAAAAGTCCATTACGAAGGACTTTTCACACAATCCATTTAAAGATAAAAAATGCGTTTAGGAACAATGCAGCTCGCTTCCCCGTCCAATGAAGCTCACTAGCTCTCACCATGCAACTCAGATGCATTTATAAAAAAAAGTTAAAAAATAGGCAAAATAATGATATGGTTCAACGTTTCTCTTAGACTCGTGTTGCGTTTCACTTTCCCTCTTGATGTGATTCACTTGGCCTCATCTCTGCGGTCCACTCTCATTCATAAAAAAAGAACTCATTAATAAAACTCAAATAGAAAAAAGAGTATAAGAACCATGCAGCGCGCTTGCCGGTCCAATGCAGTACGGTTTCAGTTTGAAGCAGTGCGTCCATGTGTCTGATGCGGTTCACTCGTCGATTTTGGTGTCGCGAAAAACAGAGTGTCCGCAGTTCTCTGAACCGTGTGATGCAGTGCGGTTTTCAGTCGGATGAAGTACCCACGTCGATTTGGGTGTCGCGAAAAACAGAGTGTCCACATTTCGGTAAATTCGAAATTCCTCTTAAACCGTAAAGAATTAGAGAGAGTGTTCTACATGAAAAAGTTGTGTCTCGATGATATTTTTCCAACAGCGTACAATTTGAATCATTTCGACCGGCGGTTTGTAAAAATTTCTCGAAAAACGGCCGCTGCCTCTCGTAGTCAGCCGCACGATTTTCAAAATTAAATAAAAACCGTAAGGAATCTCAAAACCATTTTACATATGAAAGTTGCGCCTTGTCCTTAGCTTTCCAACGACGTATTACACGCCTCGTTTCGACAAACGGTTCAAAAACTAGAGCGAAAACAGTACCGAAAATTGCAAAAATTTCAAAAAAAAAAACGTAATTCCGCGATTTAGTAAATTTGAAACTGCTCTTAAACCGTAACGAATTAGAGAACATAATATATATGAAAAAGATGCGCCTTGACGATATCTTTCCAACGGCGTACCATTTGCTTTATTTCGATGAGTGATTTAGAAAAAATCACGAAAATACGCTCGCTGCCACTCATCATCCGTCGCGCCGTTTTTGAAACTGCTCTTAAACCGCGAGGAATCTCGAAAAGTGTTCAACATAGCGAAGTTGCGCCTAATCCATAGCTTTTCAACGGTATATTATACGCCCCGTTCCGATAAACAATCAAAAAGTTAGAGCGAAAACAGTACCAAAAAAACACTGCGTGCAGTTTTTTTCCGACGCGAAGTTCACTAGTCTATATTGTAGTGCTAAATGCGTCAAGAAGATGCAGTGCACTTATGCTCAGCGTGCAGTGGAAGTGGTGTGCATCATAGTTATACTGATAATATCAGCAGAATAGACAGTCTGTATATATATATATATATATATATATATATATATATATATATATATATATATATATATATATATATATATATAGGACAAATGTTTCCTACAAGCAAGTGGTAGTTACCACCACTTCATGCTTTTATATGTTGTATGTAGTATCTGTCAAACCGAGAGTATGTACGTGTAGTATGTAGTATATAACAATAATTAGGTAGTATATATACTAAGTTTTAGGTAGTATGTACTATTTTTTAAGTATGTTCTTTTTTATGTACAAATATGTACGTATTTCACAAATATAACAAAAACTATGGGCACATATGTAATTTTTTCATATAACTTGCTTTGAAATATCTTAAATATAGTATATTAACATATTTAAAATAATAAAATAGTATATATAGTAGCACATGGTAGTATATGAGACATGTGGGGTAACTACCACCGGGTGGTAGGATGGATTTTCCCTATATATATATATATATATATATATATATATATATATATATATATATATATATATATATATATATATATATATATATATATAGTGTTATTATTTATCATCCAGGGTGCAGAATAAGTTATTCTTCACCCGTGGTAATCTTCTGATCATTTCATAAATAAATTACATTTGAAATACAAATAGTTATATTCATATTGATTTACTACATAAAATTTGGCGTAACAAAAAAATATAGGTAAAAATTGTATTTTATGTACATTTTACACTATGTTTTTACATTTGTAATTTTACATATCATAAAAAAATTAGGACGATTATAAAATTTCTTACATTCTCTTTTTATGTCTAAAATAAGACAAAATTTACGAAACATAAAATTACGATGCATAGATGTTAAAATAAAGGTGGGTAAAGAATAACTATTCCTCACCCAGGGTGACGAATAGTCAATCCCTAAATATATATATATATATATATATATATATATATATATATATATATATATAGGAAAATGGGTCAGTACTCCTAGGAGTACATACTCTCACATTCAAACTGCACGCACACACGTCCTAGCGGGCAACAAACTTGTGCCTATTTAGATTAAATAATTAGATACTGACTCAGTTATCTCCCTGACTCAAACAACTTCCGTGGCGGTAGGGATTTTCGTTACCCACTAATATCTAGCCAGGCCGACTCGGCGGACGTCGGCGATCACCGGCGGATTCAATCACTTATGATATTCGCTGGATTTAATCCGCAAGATACAGGAGCGTGCAGCTCATCTTGTGGCCATCGAAGCACATCCTATTGGGAGGTGAGATGATTGTTAATTTATTGATCTATCCGGTAGCAATGAGCTGATTGTTTTCTTCACATGCATCTACCACCTCATGCCACTAGTTTAATCCTTGATGTTCCTGGTTTTCTACAAGCGATCCAAATTCTATCTGCCGCTGGCCGATGGATCAGAGAGCACGACACGATGTTGATTGGAATCTGAGGTCTACGCGATTTGTTCTTGAACTTTCTGTGCATGCTGATTCCGTGGCTAGATCTGTAACATCTTCCTATCCATTGATCATAATCCTCTTGCTTTGCTTCCGGATCTGAAGAGTGGCATACGAATATATGATCCCTTCCAGGAGATGGGTCTCAATATCGTTTGCCGACGTTAATTCTGTGAACGGAAGAATATTTGTGTGCTCTGTGGTTGTTTCTATAGGCTTGTGGCTGACGGCGTCTAGAATGGAAGAATCAGTTCAGTGGCTTCTGGTGGTCGATGGAGGCAACATCACTCGCGGTGTGCTTGTCGATCTCCAAGGAATTCTCACGGTCATATGGCCAGCGGCGCCCAGCTAGCCGTAAACCTGATTACCATACTTCCTAATTACTCCTGTTAGTGGATAAGTGATAAAATGTATAGTTTTGTGTACAACTGTTGTCTCGTGGTATACCCAACAAAAGGAGCAGTAGCTCCGGTTGCTAAACTATTGTGTAGAAAACTACTAATTTGATTCAAGCTAGAGGATCCTACTTGTTTAGTTGTCGAAGAGTGCACTACCTTGCTTCCTTTATGTAAGTATCAGTTTTCTGAAATTGCTGCTTTAATTTTCCATTTGTAAAAGGGTACATGCATTTCCCTGCTTCAACCGGTGTTTCATTTTGCTTCGCACAAGCCTTGTGTGCTTCTGTGTCATATAAAAAAGTTAATACCCCATTTTTTTATATGGTTTCTTACTCTTTTATTTATGCTCTTGTTTGCTCAGTGCCATACAAATTATACCTATATTTGCTCAATCTTCATTCTGAATACTCCTTAGTTTGCAGTTATTTATATTTCCAAGTGGATTATACTTCATTTCTAAGTAAACAATAATGTGAAGTATATTGATATAAATAGCATATGTTCCTTTACCCAAAAAAAGAGTCGCAATTTGTGGTATATACCCCATTAAAAAATACCCAAAAAAGAGTTGCAATATGTGGTATATACCCCAATAAAAAAACAGGGTATACTCATAGAAAAAGTATATGCTTCCAGACCAACATAGTAGTAATATATACTACTCCCTCCGTCCCAAAATAAGTGACTCAACTTTGTACTAACTATGTACTAAAGCTAGTACAAAGTTGAGTCACTTATTTTGGGACGGGAGGGAGTACAATATAAAACATGTACATACTCATATACAAAAGGTAGTATATACTCCTTACCAAAAAAGTAGTATATATTTGCCATGCACAAATAATACATATTTGTATGTAGAAAAAACACTATAAACCACAATGCAGATAGCAGTATATATACTCTGTAAAAAAAGATTATGTTCTTCCATAAGAAGTTGTATATATATACTCACATACTAAAAGTATATCCTTCCAGACCAAAGAAAGGAGTATATGCTGCAATATGAAAAAATAAGTATATACTTACATAAAAAATTGTATGTACTTCTTGCCAATAAAAATTAGTATATATTTTCCATGCACAAATAGTACAAAAAAACTATATGTAAAAAAATATTTTACATATACTTGTATGTAGAAAAAGTTCTATATATAATACAATGCAGATAGCAGTATATATACTCTACAAAAAAATGATCTTCCGTAAGAAGTGGTATATACTACGTGCAAAAAAGTAGTATACCTGATCGCAAAAAAAGAAGAAGAAGTATATATCGGCCATGCATATCAGTCTTTTCTATAAAAAAAAGTGAACTACCAACTCGTGGTAGACTTGAACGGGCGCAACCTTATCAATTTAGGAGGATCCCTCAAATATCTCCATTTGTTAATGCATGCACGCTATAAAAAATCATTTATTCAATCCGTCTAACAGCGGATCTAACAACCACTAGCCCGTTTAGCCTATGGGAGTACATACACTTGGGAGTATAATTAAAATATGACAAATTTTTCCTACTACCCGGTGTAGTTACTCCCACTTTTGTTTCATATGTTCTAAGTAGTATCTATCATATCGGAGAGTATGTACGCGTATTATGTAGTATATAAAAATGTTTAGGTAGTATATATACTACTTTTTTGGTAGTATGTACCATATTTTGTGAATACTTCATTTCGCGTATAAATATATATGTATTTCACAAATACAATAAAACTATAAGCTCACTTGCAATTTTTTCATATAACTCACTTTGGAGTATCTTAGATATAGTATATGAACATAATAAAAATAATAAAATAGAGTATATACAACCACATGGTAGTATATAAGAACTGGGTGTAGCTACACCCGTAGTAGGATGCATTTTCCTATATATATATATATATATATATATATATATATATATATATATATATATATATATATATACAATTAGGTATATATATAATTTCTCCTACATGTTTGCCTTGGTGCCTTCGGAGCACGATGACAATTGGGAGTGGTTAATGGAGGCGGTAGCGGGTAATAGTATTCTCCTTTGGGATCTATGACCTGGTCGAGCAAAAATCCCGCTATTTCCTCTTGAAGTGCTCGTATGCGCTCCGTTGGTAGGAGCTTCTTACCGCACATCTTTGAGCTGTTAAGAAGGAGATCAATATGCATGCATGTGTATATTAGTTGTGTGACTAGATATCGATAATCATGTAAAATTTGTGAATAGTGCTCTGTTAAACGTACCCATTGCTGTCTATCAGATTTGCTCATTTCGGACGCCATCATCGAGTGTTCTCACAAACGTAGAATGCATTATTATCATCGGCCGCCGCTTTGCTTGGGCCTTTACGAGAATTGAATTTAATCAGGTAATAATTAATCAAGCATGATAATTAATTAATGGTATTGAAACAAGAATTAAAGAGATGGTAGCTAGTTAGTACTACTTAATTACTTACCTTAGGTCGATACAAAAGCAGCTTTTGTCGCCATTTTCCTGGAGTCACCTTGATGAACTTTGCCCAAGCCCTGCCCGCCGGCAAAGAAAATAAATAAGGGTTATTAAATAGTTAATATCAGGAAAATGACGAACTAAATAGGCCGAGATATAGTTAATAATGATTGAAATTACCTGTTGACTATCCCCTTCAAGATGGTGAAGTCACTTTCTTTTTTAAGTAGTGAGTCCAGTACTTCAACTGTTCCTTCTTCAACTTTGATGACTAACAAGATCCAGTGGTAACTGCATGCGCACCCGTTTGCATGTCTTAATTAAGCGGGCATGTGCATAACAGTAATCAACATCTAGCTAGCTAGTATAAGCAAAAACAGAATTTGTAGTACAAGACAGTGTGACTCACAGGAAGTTGTAAGGGAGTAGTATATCTTCATTGATATTGAGGCGCTTCAAGAACTCTAGCATTTTGTTCTCTACATCTGCTTCACACCATTCCAATTTCCTTGTGTGTTCATTAATGGTATTTGTGTCAATGAACCCAATGCCATAGCGTCCAGCTTTTTTCATTTCATACATCTTCATCCTGCATAATACCACAGAAAAGAATATATAGCGAGGATATATTATTACAGGTAATTAATGATCAATCAATGAGCACTACAACTAGCTTGAGACTTAAATTACAGAAAGAAATAACTTACAAACAATAGCAATTGACGATAGATTTGCCGAGTGCATCTTGATTGAATAATTGAAATAGTTCTGAATACTCAACGGACAGAGCTTTCTTATGGAAGTAATGCTCTTCCTTGACTTGCACCATGAGGGACTCTCGATTGGAACTCTTGGTAATTTTCATGTACCAATCATGCAATTCATACATTCTCGCTGGGAGGTTCTTGACCTCCTCTGGCTCGACCAAAGGTTTTCCGCGGGCATATTTCCGTTTTATTTCCTCCTCTCTAAGGGGAGACATGGGCTCGATCTCGAGGAGTTGTTCAACAGTGATCTTGAGCATTTCAGCCTGCATTATATGCTCCTCGGTTATTACCAGATTGCCCAGCTGGGGAACGTTAACGGTTTGCCCACATATATATAGGGCGCCGGTACTCTTATGTGTTGTTGGCACAACAAGTGGAGGGATCGATTGCGCCGCCTGTTCTCCCAACTGGGGAACAGTTTTCCCGCATTTTTTGCCAGCTGCTTGGCTCGAGCTCGACTCCTTCTGTACTCGTGCTCGATGCGCCTTCCTGAGGGGAGACATGGGCTCGATCTCGAGGCTTGGACCATATTTATGTCGCTTGCCTCCGCCTGAACCTTCTGTACTACCTCGACTCGTACCGCTACGCACCATAGCTGCGTCGGCTCTCTTCCGCGATTGCTGAGGCAGCGGAGAAAGCTGACATGGCTTAGTTGGAGCAGGAGGAGTGGCATGACACTGTGCCGGACTTGAAGCAGGAGGAGTGGTCTCATGGGGTGTCGGACTTGAAGCAGGAGGAGTGGCCTCACATTGTGCCGGACTTGAAGCTGGAGGACTGGCCTCACGCGGTGTCGGACTTGAAGTAGGAAGAGTGGCCTCACGCTGTGCCGGACTTGAAGCAGGAGGAGTGCCCTACTGTTGTGCCGGACTTGGAGGAGGAGGAGTGGCCTCACATCGAGGAGGAGTCGGATGACGACGCGGTGTTGGTGGCCTTCGAAAGATGATGCAATCCTTTCTCCATAGATGATGTGATGTATGGCCTCTCCCAGTGTGTGCTCCTTATCACCTCCAGGAATGTCAAGCTCTAGCCCCGAATATTGGTCCACCACCTCATCAACCATGACACGAGCATAGCCCGCTGGAATCGGGTTGCAATGGAAGGTTGCATCGGGGGGATTTGTATAAGCAATGGCGTCTGCCACCTTCATGGATATGTTCTTAATTTTGAAGTGTAGCTCACAGTTAGTGCTCTCCATGAAGTCATCGACAGGCTATTTATCCACCAGTGCGTCGCCCGGAGCGGAACCGGCGGAACCAACGCTGCTTCTCGGCATGGATGGGACGGTGCTATCCAATGCTGGATCATCCTCTAGCTGCTGCCGCTGCTGAGACACCCTTTCCTGGCTAAGTGAGTCGATCTGCTGTTGCTGTCGCTGAAATTTGAGTGCCAAGTCTGCGTGCGCTGATTTTAGGCCCAGAAGGCGTTATGCTTCCTGCTTCCTCTGCTCCTCCTCCAGCTTCCTCTTCTTCTCCTCCTCCATCTTCCTTCTTGCACGGCTTCTGTAGTCGGCGTTCCAGTCCGAAAAGCCCTCATACCACAGAACATCGCCCTTGCCTCGTGTTCTTCCCGGGTGTTTAGGATTTCTCAGGGCGCGTGTAAGCTCGTCGTTCTCTCTGTTGGGCGTGAACACCCCCTTTCGAGCATCTTCTATTGCTTCAAGTAACTTTTCTTCGGCTCCTTTTCGACTTGCCTTCTTCGAAACCAGGCTTGTCTTCGGGTCCAACGCCCCCCCATGCGCATAGAACCAAGTTCTGCACCTGGGGGCCAGCTCCTAGTAACTGGAGTTACCCCTGCATCCACCATCTCTTGCTTAGACTTATCCCACTTAGGCATTGCCACCGCGTAGCCACCTGGCCCAAGCCTATGGAACTGCGTCTTTTTTGCGGCATTGGCCTTGTTTTCTCTCTACCGTTCCTTAGATAATTCTAATTCCTTGAATTTCACGAAAGCAGGCCAGTGTTCTCTTTGCTTCTCCAGTGTTCCCTTGAATTCTGGAGTCTTCCTTCCTCCTTCGACGTAGTTGGCCCATACAGTTTTCTTGTGCGTGTTGAATGCAATTGCCATCTTCCTAAGAGTAGCGTCCTTGACTTCTGCAGATCTGCATCAGTGAAATGATCTGGTAGGGTAAAATGTTCCATGAGATATTCCCAAAGCGTTTTTGTTGCTCTGTCGTCGACCCAAGTAACATCTGTACGTTTATTTTTTGGCTCTTTCCATTCTTAAATGGAGATCGGGAGTTGGTCCCTCACAAGAACTCCGCACTGACGAATGAACTTGTTCGCAATGCTCTTAGGCGTGCTTGGTTCGCCATTAGCTTTGATGGCATCGATGTTGTACTTTACACCCTCCTTCAACTTTTTGCCCGGGCCTCGCTTTGTACCGCTGTCTATAGAAGCAGATTTGCTCGGTCCGGAGGGCAGCAAGAAGAAAGATCGATTCGTTAATATATATTCAAATAAAAAAACATGTGATGATCACCAGATGCCTGCTTATATAAATATACCTCGACAGTCTCTGTTATTTCAAGATCAACATTGTCGGCGTCATCATAATCATAATCATAGTTCATGACTTCATCAGTTCGGTCGTCGTGATCGAATATCATATCATCACCCTCCCCGGTATTGTTCAGATATTCGGAGCCATCATAGTCTTTATTCTGATCATCTGGCCCGCGAGGGCTGCGTATGATCTCGAACAGGGTCTCTTCCCCCTCTCTGCCGGTATTGTCCGCCATAGCTTTTATATAACTAATCTAGAAGAAATATAAAACAATTTAGTATTAAAATTACAATGCAAGGATGCAATCAATAAGGATAATCTGAATCATAGTACATAATACGCATCGTCTCGAATATTATATATCAAATACATCACTAGCTAGCTAGCTAATAAAGATCGAATACTACAGAAGAATCTAGGCCACTCGTACTTCCTGAGGCATGGGCGGTGGACACCCAAAGAGATGGAACCATCATAGGCTCATATCTCCGGTATTGGAGAACTTGACGTCCATAGCAGCCATGTAGCGACGGACGTGCTCGTCCTCCTCCCTGACACGGCGATGCACCACCTCCGGCGAGGCCGGCTCCCTCTGCACCGAATGTGGCCCACGCAAACGCCACCAAGGAGATTAGGGTCGACGATGGGACCTGGGGCTGGGTTCCTCACCAAGCGGCGCGCCCCTGAAGGTAGCACCTCCCAGTGCCAGCCCGGCGGAGCCCAGTCCTGGACATGGGTCCGCTGATGCAGGACGTCATCGCGAACGGGTCGACGGCGAGGATGCGGGCCGGGCATCATCGAAAACAAATACTATATGCCCGCAAAAAGTAACATATTTGAATTATTGGATTGTGATAACTAAATTTCTAATATTTCTATATAACTAACATTTCTATAACATTTCTAATATCTTTATAACTAAAAAAAGAAAAATTTCTAACATTTCTATCTATAACTAAAAAACAGAAAAATTTCTAACATTTCTATAAATTTTCTATAACTAAAAAACAGAAAAAATTTCTAACATTTCTATAAATATTTATAACAGTCAAATTCTTCCTGTTCGTACTCATCCCACGCACGTACACCTGTTCCATTCCACAGCTGTAAGAGTTCTTCAACTAATGGCCTTAGGTACACATCAATGTCGTTGCCGAGTTGCTTAGGGCCTTGGATGAGCACTGGCATCATAATGAACTTCCGCTTCATGCACAACCAAGGAGGAAGGTTATACAAACATAGTCACATGCAAGGTGCTATGATTGCTGCTCTGCTCCCCAAAAGGATTAATACCATCTGCGCTTAGACCAAACCATACGTTCCTTGCATCACCTGCAAACTCCTCCCTGTACTTTCTCCTGATTTTTCTTCACTACGACCCATCAGCGGGTACTCTCAATTTTCCGTCTTTCTTACGGTCTTCTCTGTGCCATCGCATCGCCTTGGCATGCTCGTTGTTTTGGAAAAAACGTTTCAACCGTGGTATTATAGGAGCATACCACATCACCTTGGCAGGAATCTTCTTCCTGGAGTGCTCACCATCGACATCACCAGGGTCATCGCGGCTGATCTTATAGGAGCATACCGGGCAAGCGTTCAAATCCGCGTACTCACCGCGGTAGAGGATGCAGTCATTAGGGCATGCATGTATCTTCTGCACCTCTAACCCTAGAGGGCAGACAGCCTTATTTGCTTCATACGTACTCTCGGGCAATTCGTTGTTCTTTGGAAGCATATTCTTTATCATTACCAGCAACTTTCCAAATCCCTTGTCAGATACACCATTCTCTGCCTTCCATTGCAGCAATTCCAGTGTGGTGCCCAACTTTTTCTTGTCAGCTTCGCAATTCGGGTACAACAATTTCTTGTGATCCTCTAACATGCGCTACAACTTCTTCTTCTCCAAATCACTTCTGCAGTTTATCTTTGCATCGGCAATGGCCCAACCTAGATCATCAGTGGGCTCATCTGATGCCTCTTCTTCAGCTTCTTCCCGCATTGCCAGCTCAGCTTCTTCACCCATTATTGTATCATCGTATTTAGGGAACCCATGGCCAGGATAGATGTCGTCGTCCTCTTCTTCTTCATTGTCTTCCATCATAACCCCTCTTTCTCCGTGCTTGGTCCAAACATTATAGTGGGGCATGAAATCCGGACTCAAACAGGTGGACGTGAATGGTTCTTGACTTAGAGTAATTAGGATCATTCTTACAGCCACCACATGGACAAGGCATAAAACCATCCGCCCGCTTGTTTGCCTTAGCCGCAAGCAGAAAAGTTTGCACACCATTAATGAACTCGGGAGAGCATCGGTCATCGTACATCCATTGTCGGCTCATCTTAATTACACAACACCGAAAAGACCAAATTAATACATGTTCATACATAAAATTCATACAACACTTAAATGCAACAAACAAGTAACTCTCTAGCTAAAGCATTTAAATGCAACAATAAATGCGATCAAGATCGCAACTAAGGTAACAATTGATCCAACGGCATAATGATACCAAGCCTCACTATCAATGGCATATTTTCTAATCTTTCTAATCTTCAAGCGAATTTTCTCCATCTTGATCTTGTGATCATCGACGACATGAGCAACATGCAACTCCAATTCTATCTTCTCCCCCTCAATTATTTTCATTTTTTTATTCAAATACTCGTTTTCACTTTCAACTAAATTTAACCTCTCGACAATAGGGTCGGTTGGAATTTCCGGGGAACATACCTCCTAGATAAAAATATTTATGTCAATTTAATGGGCATAATTTGTCGTAAACACAAAATGCAACAAATAGTTTTAAAAGAGAATATGTCACATCCAAATCATAACACGGACGAGGGCCGACGGGGACAGATATCAAAACCATGACACTATGTATAACAAACAACGTACGGGTAAGATAATTATACGAGTAACTATATATCTGATACGTCTCCAACGTATCTATAATTTTTTATTATTCCATGCTATTATACTACCCCTTTTGGATGTTTATGGGCTTTATTTTACACATTTATATCATTTTTGGGACTAACCTACTAACCGGAGGCCCAGCCCGTATTGATGTTTTTTTGCCTATTTCAGTATTTCGAGGAAAAGGAATACCAAACGGAGTCCAAACGGAATGAAACCTTCGGGAGCGTGATTTTTGGAACGAACGTGATCCAGAGGACTTGGAGTGCAAGTCAAGAAGCAGCCAAAGATTCCACGAGATAGGAGGGCCCCCCGCTATATATAGGGCGCCCTGTCTCGTGGGCCTCAAGGCGTCCACCGACGATTTCTTCCTCCTATATAAGCCTCGTTTACGAAAAGTACCACGAAAACATCCAGGAGCAGACGAAACACAATTTCCACCATCAGAACCTTCTCAGATCCTTGAGATCTCATCTTGGAGCCTTCACGCACTCTGCCGGAGGGGGAATCAACCACGGAGGGCTTCTACATCAACATCCTTGCCCCTCCGATGAGTTGTGAGTAGTTTACCATAGACCTACGGGTCCATAGTTATTAGCTACATGGCTTCTTCTCTCTTTTTGGATCTCAATACAATGTTCTCCCCCTCTCTTGTGGAGATCTATTTGATGTAAACTCTTTTTGCAGTGTGTTTGTCGAGATCCAATGAATTGTGGGTTTATGATCAAGTTTATCTATGAATAATATTTGAATCTTCTTTGAATTCTTTTATGTATGATTGAGTTATCTTTGCAAGTCTCTTCGAATTATCAGTTTGTTTGGCCTACTAGATTGATCTTTCTTGCCATGGGAGAAGTGCTTGGCTTTGGGTTCAATCTTGCAGTGTCCTTACCCAGTGACAGAAAGGGTTGCAAGGCACGTATTGTATTGTTGCCATCGAGGATAAGAAGATGGGGTTTATATCATATTGCTTGAGTTTATCCCTCTACATCATGTCATCTTGCTTAATGCATTACTCTGTTCTTATGAACTTAATACTCTAGATGCAAAAGTGTGAGTCGATCGATGTGTGGAGTAATAGTAGTAGATGCAGGCAGGAGTCGGTCTACTTTTTGCGGACGTGATGCCTATATACATGATCATGCCTAGATAATCTCATAATTATTCGCTTTTCTATCAATTGCTCGACAGTAATTTGTTCACCCACCGTAATACTTATGCTATCTTGAGAGAAGCCACTAGTGAAACCTATGGCCCCTGGGTCTATCTCTTATCATATTTGCTTCCAATCTACATTTATTTGCATCTTTACTTTTTGCATCTATATTATAAAATACCAAAAATATATTTAGCTATTTTACTATCTTTATTAGATCTCACTTTCGCAAGTGGCCGTGAAGGGATTGACAACCCCTTTATTGTGTTGGTTGCGAGTTCTTTGTTTGTTTGTGTAGGTGCGTGGGACTTTTGAGGAGCCTCCTACTGGATTGCTACCTTGGTTCTCAAAAACTGAGGGAAATACTTACGCTACTATTGCTGCATCACCCTTTCCTCTTCAAGGAAAACCAACGCAAGCTCAAGACGTAGCAAGAAGGATTTCTGATGTCGTTGCCGGGGAGGTCTTCGCTCAAGTCAAGACATACCAAGTACCCATCACAAACTCATCAACCTCGCATTTACATTATTTTCCATTTGCCTCTCGTTTTCCTCTCCCCCACTTCACCCTTGCCGTTTTATTCGCCCTCTCTTTCCCAATCTCCTCCTCTCTTTTTCGCTTGCCTTTTTTCTGTTTGCTTGCGTGTTGGATTACTTGTTGCCATGGCACAAGATAATACCAAGTTGTGTGATTTCTCGAATACCAATAATAATGATTTCCTTAGTACTCCGATTGCTCCTCTTAATGATGTTGAGTCTTGTGAAATTAATACTGCTTTGCTGAATCTTGTTATGAAAGATCAATTCGCCGGCCTTCCTAGTGAAGATGCCGCTACTCATCTAAACAACTTTGTTGATTTGTGTGATATGCAAAAGAAGAAAGATATGGATAACAATATTGTCAAATTGAAGTTATTTCCTTTTTCACTTAGAGATCGTGCTAAAGTTTGGTTTTCGTCTTTGCCTAAAAATAGTATTGATTATTGGAACAAGTGCAAAGATGCTTTTATCTCTAAGTATTTTCCTCCTGCTAAGATCATCACTCTTAGGAACTATATTATGAATTTTAAACAACTTGATCATGAGTATGTTGCCCAATCTTGGGAAAGAATGAAATTGATGCTTCGCAATTGCCCTACTCATGGTTTGAATTTATGGATGATCATACAAATTTTTTATGCCGGTTTGAACTTTGCTTCTAGAAATATCTTAGATTCGGCCGCGGGAGGCACGTTTATGGAAATCACATTAGGAGATGCTACAAAACTTCTTGATAATATTATGGCTAATTATTCTCAATGGCACACCGAAAGATCTTCTAGTAAAAAAGCGCATGCTATAGAGGAAATCAATGTTTTGAGTGGAAAGATGGATGAACTTATGAAGTTGTTTGCTACTAAAAATAGTCCTCTTGATCCCAATGATATGCCTTTGTCTTCTTTGATTGAGAATAATAATGAATCTATGGATGTGAATTTTGTTGGTAGGAATAGTTTTGGAAACAATGCTTATAGAGGAAACTTTAATGCTAGACCGTTCCCTAGCAATTCCTCTAATAATTATGGAAATTCCTACAATAATTCTTATGGTAATTTTAATAAGATGCCCTCTGATTTTGAGAATAGTGTGAAAGAATTTACTATTTCTCCAAAGAATTTTAATGCTTTGCTTGAAGAAAAAATACTCAAAGTTGATGATTTGGCTAGGAACGTTGATAGACTTTCTCTTGATGTTGATTCTCTTAAACTTAGATCTTCTCCTCCTAAGCATGATATCAATGAGTCTCTCAAAGCAATGAGAATTTCCATTGATGAGTGCAAGGAAAGAACCGCTAGATTGCATGCTAAGATAGATTGCTTTGTAAAGGTGTGTTCTTCTTGTTTCCATGAAAATAATGATGAGGATCTTAAAGTTATTGATGTGTCTCCTATTAGATCTATGTTTTGCAATATGAATCTTGATAATTATGGGACTGAAGATGAGTCATCTTTACCTAGAAGGCGTCCCAAGAATTCGGAGTTTTTAGATCTTGATGCTAAATTTGGTAAAAGTGGGATTGGAGAGGTCACAACTTTAAATAGCATTGAACCCACTATCTCAGATTTCAAGGATTTTGATTATGATAATTGTTCTTTAGAAGGTTGTATCTCCTTATTGCAATCCGTTGTTAATTCTCCTCATGCTTATAGTCAAAATAAAGCTTTTACCAAAGATATTGTGGATGCCTTGATGTAATCTTATGATGAAAAACTTAATTTGGAAGTTTCTATACCTAGAAAACTTAATGATGAGTGGGAACCTACTATAAAGATTAGAATTAAAGACCATGAGTGTTTTGCTTTGGTGATTTGGGTGCTAGTGTTTCCATGATTCCGAAAAGTTTATGTGATATTATAGGTTTCCATGATCTTGATGATTGCTCTTTAAATTTGCACCTTGCGGATTCCACCATTAAAAAGCCAATGGGAAGGATCAATGATGTTCTCATTGTTGCAAATAGAAATTTGGTGCCCGTGGATTTTATCGTCCTTGATATAGATTGCAATCTTTCTTGCCCTATTATTCTTGGTAGACCTTTCCTTAGAACGACTGGTGCGATTATTGATATGAAGGAAGGGAATATTAGATTCCAATTTCCATTAAATAAAGGCATGGAGCACTTTCCAAGAAATAAAGTCAAATTACCTTATGAATCTATCATGCGGGCTACTTATGAATTTAGTGCCAAAGATGGCACTCGTTAGATCTATCTTCACTTTTATGCCTTGCTAGGGGCGTTAAACGATAGTGCTAGTTGGGAGGCAACCCAATTTTCTTTATGTTTTTTGTTTTTGTTTCTGTTTAGTAATAAATCTTGCATCTACCTTCTGTTTAGATGTGTTTTTATATTTTAATTAGTGTTTGTGCCAAGTAGAACCTATAGGATAACCTATGATGATAGTTGATTTGATTCTGCTGAAAAACAGAAACTTTGCACGCATGAATTTAGTTTTTTTAAATCACAGGAACGTGATTTTGCGTTGATGCTGATCAATAAACAAATTATCCAGGACTTCCTATTTTGGTAGGATTTTTGGAATTCCAGAAGTTTGCGTTAGTTACAGATTGCTACAGGCTGTTCTGTTTTTGACAGATTCTGTTTTTCGTGTGTTGTTTGCTTATTTCAATGCATCTATGGCTAGTAAAATAGTTTATAAACCATAAAGAAGTTGGAATACAGTAGGTTTAAAACCAAAATAAATAAATAATGAGTTCATTACAGTACCTTATGTGGTGGTTTTGATTTCTTTCACTAACGGAGCTTATAAGATTTCCTGTGGAGTTTTGTGTTGTGAAGTTTTCAAGTTTTGGATAAAGCTTTTATGGACTATGGAATAAGGAGTGGCAAGATCCTAAGCTTGGGGATTCCCAAGGCACCCCAAGATATTCAAGAATAGCCCAAATCCTAAGTTTGGGGATGCCCAGGGAAGGCATTCCCTCTTTCGTCTTCGTTCATTGGTAACTTTACTTGGAGCTATATTTTTATTCGCCACATGATATGTGTTTTGCTTGGAGCGTCATGTATTATATTAGTCTTTTCTTTTTAGTTTACCACAATCATCCTTTCTGTACACACCTTTTGGGAGAAGCCCATTTGATTAGAATTTGCGAGAATACTCTATGTGCTTCACTTATATCTTTTGAGCTTGATAGTTTTTGCTCTAGTGCTTCACTTATATCTTTTAGAGCACGGCGGTGACTTATTTTTGAAGAAATTGCTAGTCTCTCATGCTTCACTTATATTATTTTGAGATTCTTTTAGAACAGCATGGTATTTGCTATGGTTATAAAATTGGTCCTAGAATGGTAGGCATCCAAGTTGGGTATAATAAAACTATCATAGGAAGTGAATTGGATGCTATGATCAATTTGATACTTGATAATTGTTTTGAGATATGGAGATAGTGATATTAAAGTCATGCTAGTTGGGTGATTATGAATTTAAAGAATGCTTGCGTTGAAGTTAGCAAGTCCCGTAGCATGCACGTATGGTTAAAGTTGTGTAACAAATTTGAAACATGAAGTGTACATGGCTTGTGCATCCTTATGAGTGGCGGTCGGGGACGAGCGATGGTCTTTTCCTACCAATCTATCCCCCTAGGAGCATGCGCGTAGTACTTGATTTTTGATGACTTCTAAAATTTTGCAATAAGTATATGAGTTCTTTTGACTAATGTTGAGTCCATGGATTATACGCAATTTTACCTTTCCACCATTTCTAGCCTCTTCGGTACCGTGCATTGCCTTTCTCACCTTGAGAGTTGGTGCAAACTTCGCCGGTGCATCCAAACCCCATGATACGATACGCTCTATCACACATAAACCTCCTTATATCTTCCTCAAAACAGCCACCATACCTACCTATTATGGCATTTCCATAGCCATTCTGAGATATATTGCCATGCAACTTTCCACCGTTCCGTTTATCATCATCATGACATAATTTACTTTTGTCATATTGCCATTGCATGATCATGTAGTTGAAATCGTATTTGTGGCAAAGCCACCATGCATTATTTTTCATACATGTCACTCTTGATTCATTGCACCATCCCAAAGACATCACGGAGGCATTCATATAGAGTCATATCTTGTTCTAGTTTCGAGTTGTAATTCATATGTTGTAATCAATAGAAGTGTGATGATCATCATTATTAGAGCATTGCCCAAAAAGAAAAAAAAGAAAAAAAATAAGAAAGGCCAAAAAAAGAAAGGCCCAAAAAAAAGAAAAAAAAGAAAATAAATAAAAAGGGAAATGTTACTATCTCCTTTTCCACACTTGTGCTTCAAAGTAGCACCTTGTTCTTCATGTAGGGAGTCTCATATATTGTGCTTCAAAGTAGCACTATGTTTTTCATATAGTGAGTCTCATAAGTTGTCTTTTTCATACCAGTGGGAATTTTTCATTATAAAACTTGGCTTGTATATTCCTATGATGGGCTTCCTCAAATGCCCTAGGTCTTCGTGAGCAAGCAAGTTGGATGCACACCCACTAGTTTTCTTTTGTTGAGCATTCATTTATAGCTCTAGTGCATCCGTTGCATGGCAATCCCCACTCCTAATGTTGACATCAATTGAGGGGAATCTCCATAGCCCGTTGATTATCCTCGTCAATGTGAGACTTTCTCCTTTTGTCTTCTCCACGCAATCCCCATCATCATATTCTATTCCACCCATAGTGCTATATCCATGGCTCACGCTCATGTATTACGTGAAGGTTGAAAAAGTTTGAGATTATTTAAGTATGAAACAATTGCTTGGCTTGTCATCGGGGGTATAGAAGTTGGGAACATCTTTGTGTGACGAAAATGAAGCATAGCCTAACTATATGAATTTGTAGGGATGAACTTTCTTTTGCCATGTTATTTTGAGAAGACATGATTACTTTGATTAGTATGCTTGAAGTGTTACTGTTTCTTTTATCAATATGAACTTTTATTTTGAATCATTTGGATCTGAATATTCATGCCAGAATAAAGAAAATTACATTGAGAATTATGCTAGGTAGCATTCCACATCAAAAATTCTCTTTTTATCATTTACCTACTCGAGGACGAGGAGGAATTAAGCTTGGGGATGCTTGATACGTCTCCAACGTATCTATAATTTTTTATTGTTCCATGCTATTATATTACCCCTTTTGGATGTTTATGGGCTTTATTTTACACATTTATATCATTTTTGGGACTAACCTACTAACCGGAGGGCCAGCCCGTATTGCTGTTTTTTTTTGCCTATTTCGGTATTTCGAAGAAAAGGAATATCAAACGGAGTCCAAACGGAATGAAACCTTCGGGAGCGTGATTTTTGGAACGAACGTGATCCAGAGGACTTGGAGTGCAAGTCAAGAAGCAGCCGAAGCTTCCACGAGATAGGAGGGCGCCCCCATCCTATAGGGCGCGCCCCCTGTCTCGTGGGCCCCTCGGGTGTCCACCGACATACTTCTTCCTCCTATATAAGCCTCACGCACTCGAAAACATCCAGGAGCAGATTTAAACACAATTTCCACCACAAGAACCTTCTCAGATCCGCGAGATCTCATCTTGGAGCCTTCGCTTCAAGACTCACGGAGGGGGAATCGACCATGGAGGGCTTCTACATCAACATCCTTGCCCCTCCGATGAGTTGTGAGTAGTTTAACACAGACCTACGGGTCCATAGTTATTAGCTAGATGGCTTCTTCTCTCTTTTTGGATCTCAATACAATGTTCTCCCCATCTCTTGTGGAGATCTATTCGATGTAAACTCTTTTTGCGGTGTGTTTGTCGAGATCCGATGAATTGTGGGTTTATGATCAAGTTTATCTATGAATAATATTTGAATCTTCTCTGAATTCTTTTATGTATGATTGAGTTATCTTTGCAAGTCTCTTCGAATTATCAGTTTGGTTTGGCCTACTAGATTGATCTTTCTTGCCATGGGAGAAGTGCTTAGCTTTGGGTTCAATCTTGCGGTGTCCTTACCCAAAGGATGTAAAGGGTTGCAAGGCACGTATTGTATTGTTGCCATCGAGGATAACAAGATGGGGTTTATATCATACTGCTTGAGTTTATCCCTCTACATCATGTTATCTTGCTTAATGCGTTACTCTGTTCTTATGAACTTAATACTCTAGATGCATGCAGGAGTCGGTCGATGTGTGGAGTAATAGTAGTAGATGCAGTCAGGAGTCGGTCTACTTGTTGCAGACGTGATGCCTATATACATGATCATGCCTAGATAATCTCATAATTATTTGCTTTTCTATCAATAGCTCGACAGTAATTTTCACCCACCGTAATACTTATGCTATCTTGAGAGAAGCCACTAGTGAAACCTATGGCCCCCGGGTCTATCTCTTATCATATTTGCTTCCAATCTACTTTTATTTGCATCTTTACTTTTTGCATCTATATTATAAAATACCAAAAATATATTTATCTATTTTACTATCTTTATTAGATCTCACTTTCGCAAGTGGCCGTGAAGGGTTGACAACCCCTTTATTGCGTTGGCTGCGAGTTCTTTGTTTGTTTGTGTAGGTGCGTGGGACTTTTGAGGAGCCTCCTACTGGATTGATACCTTGGTTCTCAAAAACTGAGGGAAACACTTACGCTACTATTGCTGCATCACCCTTTCATTTTCAAGGAAAACCAACGCAAGCTCAAGACGTAGCAATATCCAAATCACACAAACATGAATTTTTTATATAAAAATGATAAGAACAATAGGCTCACCACAAGGTGGTGCCGGCAACGGGACGATGCGGGCGATGGACGGTGGTTACGACGGAGATTTAGAAGGCACTAAGTAACCACACCTACATATGCAAACTAAGTGTTATTTTGACCTCAAATTGCATATAAATCAAATACTACCACATATAATTCCTCCCAAATTACTAAAACCCACAATTAATCACTATATAAACCAATGCAAGAGCTAATCTAACAATGAGAGATGAAAGGACAAAATTGCTAACCTTTGTGATCATTTGAATGGATGGGGCCTCAGAATCTTGACAAATTTTGGGCAAAATTTGTGATGAGCTCGAGAGGAAGAAGGGAAGAACAGAGGAGAGGAGAGGGAAAGGGAAGAACAGAAAGTGGTGGACGAAGGGTTTATGTAGATTTATTTTAGCACCGGTTCGTGCCTCGAACCGGTACTAAAGGTGCTGGAGGGGCCCTAGTCTGACAACATCCTGCCACCACTCTCTTTAGTACTGACTCATGGCACGAACCGGTGCTAAAAGTTCGGCAGAAACCGGTACTAATGAGGGACGCCCGCCTAGCCGTTGGAACCGGCACCGGAACCGGTACTAATGAGCTGAACATTTGGCCCTTTTTCTACTAGTGGCAGTAGGGAGGCGACAGTACGTGTAGAGCACTTCTTGGCCATAGTTGTTGATACTACTCAGTCTCGAGTGTGATGCTCGTGAGATATGCTGCTAGCCTTCTACTGAAACTCTTGTGGTGTGGTGGGATTTGCGGTTCAAAAAGGAAGAGGGGCATGTACTGTTGGAAACCCGACCGCGTCCCACCCACTGGAGGACAACCACCTGGACCGGTTCCAACGGTGACCATGGTGCCCACTGTAGGTGTCAAAACCGGCGGATCTCGGGTAGGGTGTCCCGAACTGTGCGTCTAAGGTTGATGGTAACAGGAGACGCGGGAAATGATGTTTACCCAGGTTCGGGCCCTCTCTATGGAGGTAATACCCTACTTCCTGCTTGATTGATCTTGATGAATATATGAGTATTACAAGAGTTGATCTACCACGAGATCGTAATGGCTAAACCCTAAAAGTCTAGCCTGTATGACTATGGTTATGTGTGTCTCCCTATTCGGACTAAGTCCTCCGATTTATATAGACACCGGGGAGATCTAGGGTTACATAGAGTCGGTTACACAGAAGGTAATCTTCATAATCAATCATCAGGCTTGCCTTCCACGCCAAGGAGAGTCCTATCCGAACACGGGTATAGTCTTCGGCCTTCATGTCTTCACAGCCCATCAGTCCGGCCCATGGATAACAGGTCGGATGCCCGAGGACCCCTTAGTCCAGGACTCCCTCAGTAGCCCCTGAACCTGGCTTCAATGACGAGGAGTCGGGCCCGCTGATTGTCTTCGGCATTGCAAGGCGGTTCCCCTTTCCGAACTCCAGGATAATCTTCAGACGCAATGGTTGTATCCGGACCTGTAACACACACCACACACAACCGTAGAGAGAATATAGTACTTCCACGAGTTCCATCCGCTGACAACTTTTCATAATGTGACATCATGCCTGCCCGGCTCATTACTTCGAACCGTTTTTCTGTTGCTCACGTCTCGAGACACGGTGGCCATTGGCACGTCTTGTCGAAGCAGAGATCGTGTCCCCTTATCATGGGATCCTCATCAATACGGGCGTGGGTAGTCCAACCGTGCTGTTCGCACAACCCTTGGGAACAGGCGAGTTTTAAGGCGAGTGGGGAGGCGTTTTGATATTTACTGCCTTTATAAGGGGATAAGGATTCATCCCTGTTCACCCACGCCTTCGCCTTCATCTACCTATCCATTCTCGAGCTCCAGCGCCCAAGCTCTAGCTTTCTTCGCCCAAAAAAGAAGCACTCAAACCATGTCCGAAACCGGAGCTGGAGGCAAGTGGATGGCCTCCTCCGTCAAGAAGAAGGACATCAAGGAGCTCCGGGAGGCCGGATACCTGGCAAAGGAAATCACTCATCGACTCCCAGCCACGGGACAGATCGTCCCCTCCCCAAAGCCCCATGAGAGGGTCGTGTTTCTCACACATTTCGTCCCCGGGCTGGGATTCCCTCTCACCCGTTTGTCCGTGGACTGATGTTTTACTACGGGCTAGACTTCCATGACCTAGCCCCCAACTCCATCCTCAACATCTCGGCATTCATTGTTGTGTGCGAGGCTTTTCTCCGCATCCCACCTCACTTCGGCCTATGGCTGAAGACCTTTAACGTGAAGCCGAAGGTGGTGAGCGGCCAACAAGCAGAGTGTGGAGGCACCATGATGGGCAAGATCCCCAATGTCACCTGGCTTGAAGGCTCCTTTGTGGAGACAGTAAAGGGGTGGCAGTCAGGGTGGTTCTACATCACCGAGCCGCGCGACTCCAACTGGGCGGCAGCCCCTGAATTCCGATCCGGAGTTCCAATGCGGCTCACCTCCTGGCAAGAGAAGGGTCTGACTTGGGGTTCTTCTGACGAACTGACTGGGCTCCAGACGTGTGTCCAGAACATGATAGCCAAGAAAATCAAGCTCGTCAACGTGATCCAAGTTATGCTCATTCGCCGGATCCTCCCGTGCCAACGTCGGCCTTGCTTTTTGTGGGAGTTTGATCCGGCCAAGCACCAGACGCTACTAGAGCTCTTCAGCACGACGCGCGAAGATATCTGGAAAGTGCTCCTCAAGGTTAGCGAGACGCCACCGCCCATGACCGAGGATCGCGGGCTCAGCTTAAAACGCCAGGCTAATTCAGTAAGTTCTTTCATGTTTTCAAGGTATACCCTCTACCGGCATACCTTGAGGAAGGAATCTAAGCCTTCCCATCAATTTTTTCAGGCCTGGATAGAGACGGCGGGGCGGATTAACTATCTGGCTCCGCTACCCGAAGACCAAGAATTTCCACTTCTGACGAAGATGCTGTTTCCGGCGCCTTACGAGGTGCCGCAGAAGAAGGCCAAGAAAAAGGCCAAGGGGGCCAAGAGCGGCCCCCGCCGAAGAGGTGCTTCGGACGTGACGTCCGAAGACGACGAGTCTCACTCCACCGCTGAAGACGACGACGGGCAGGAGGAGGACAAATCCCTCCCTGACAAAGGGAGGAACAAGAGGGTGGCCTCCACAGATCTGGAGGCGGAGGCGCCCAAGAGGGGGAAAGGAACCCTCGTGGATAACTCCGCATGGGATGTCGACAGCAGTCCGGAGCGACCCCCCTCTGGACCAAGCCCCTAGCCGCATCGTAAGCACAAAAGACCTTGTGCACGTCCGAGTGCCCGGCCTCTCTGTTTTGCAATATTAATATGTTTAAGTTGTACCATTGTAGTCCGGCCCGCGACAGCTCCCCGCGATCCTCATCGAGAGGTTCGTTGGATTCAAAGGAGATGGCTAGCGTGTCGCCGCCGCCTGTTCACTCTCCCCCGACCAAGGGCAACGACGAGGTGGTGTCCCAAAGGACCTTCCCAAGTCAGGGGGAGGTTCCGGCTGCCATCAGGGTGGCACCAAAGGATGACTCCTTGGCCGCCGGACACATGGGGAAAAAAGCTCCCAAGACAGGTGATGGGGACCGAGTCCAGTTCGGCCCCCAACCGGATACCTTTCCGAAGATTTATACGGCTCAGGAGTCCAGCAAGCACTCTTCAAAAGGAGGAGGTGTGCCTGCTCCATCGGTGACCTCTGCCCAACCAGAGGCACCAGACAATCTGCTGGAAGCACTACGAGGCGCTTCCATTGTGGATGAACACTGTATCCTTAAGAAAGTTCAGTCCGCCAAAAGTGGACTGACCGAAGCCTGTACTAGCCTTCTAACAGGCTTTGAGGTAGGGAATGCAATTGTAAAAAGAATATCACAGTATAGAGAGTAGCCCCTGATACTCTGTTCGGTGTTCGGAAAGAAAAAGCCGAATAGAGGATCAAAACAATTTTCGCAGGAGTCTAACATAAGATGTCTATGTTGAAAAGCAGGCGTCGTTGCTGGCTGCTACCGCTCAGACTGCGGAGGTCGCTGAGCTGAAGCAGGACCTGGAGCGGGCCGAGGAAGAGCTCGGCCTCATGAAGAAGCACCTGGAGGACAGCCAAGGTATGCAGTATCTTGTGTGAATATTTAGGAAAGATGCATGGTTCATGCTGACGAAAGCGTCATGAACTGTATTAGGGGCCACAACCGAGGTGGTAGCCCTTAAGAAGGTGTTAGCCGAGGCCGAGGGAAAAGTGGCCAAGAAATGAGCCGCGCGCGAGAAGCAGGAGGCCCGGGTCGGCGAGGTCTAGCAAGAGCTCCAGGACGTCGTCGAGAAGTACGAGTGCCTGGAGCGTGATTCTAAGACTCAAGAGTCCAAAGTTGCCCAGGCCCGCTAGAGCGCGCAAGATGCCCGAGCCGAAGCTCAGATTGCTCTCCAGGAAATCCAGGCGGCCAAGAGGATCGCGGCTGGTAAGGCTTTCATTATGAAAGTAAGTCTGTGAGAGAAACGTGCCTTTTACTTACCCGATTTGAAGCTCTCCAGGGGCGTTTATGGATCTGGCGCGCAGCATATCCGATGTTGCAGAGTTCTTTCGAGCCGAAGACGGGAGCTCTACGGAGAAGCTGTTCTGGTCTCAGTACTTTGGACCGGAATATCCGGTGCCCTTTAGCGACCAGCTGAAACAGCTGGTCGAGCTGCACAAGACAGCCGAACTAGCCATGGGGGACCTAATAGTCCGGCTATGGCCTGCAGAGCCCATGCCCACAGGTACTTTGGACTCGTGAAGCAGCTTGTGGGTGCCTGCCCATGGCTTGAAGACATAAAGCGGTCAGTCTGCATTGAAGGTGCGCGGATGGCCTTGGCCCGTGCCAAGATGCACTGGGCGAAAATGGACGCCAAGAAGCTGATGACCGAGGGGCCGCCTGAGGGCAAGGAGCACCGCCGACCCGAGTTATATTTTGATAGTGTCCTGGAGGGATCCCGCCTTGTGGCGGAGCAATGTGCGAAGGATGTTATATTCTCATGAGAACATTCGTGTTATCCTGTCCTGTAATATGAAACAAGGTCGTTTGTGTGATATAATGTTTATATTAAATTTTTACCTCCTGTGCAGCCGTTTACGTGATATGAGAGTTGGCCAGTCGTCGGCTTCTGCTCCCTCGTAGATAGTAAGGGGGTGTTCGGGATAAATCTAAACACTCTTTACTCCACATTCTGGTCCTTAAAGGAGGTGTTTAGCGCAACGAACAAGGTAATCAGACTATAAGGCTTTATCACCCTCACTTAGCCATATGAGTTTGACAATGAGAATTTTGGCGAAGCCCCTGATATTCGGAAGGCCGAACTAGGGGCGCGATACACGCCGTAATCAAAAGAAATCGATTCCTCGCATAAGGCGGAAAAAATCTCTAAGGATTTGAAACCTCTCGAACAGCTGACCAGCTCTCGCCACATCATGACAGTCAGTTTTCGGCTTTCTCTACTGAGGTGCTCGTCCGGAAGAACCGGGGCACAATCGCAGTAGATCTCCCTTTACTACCCTAGACGATATAGCGGAACATAAGGTAGTAAGCATAGGAGCCGGGCAACCCAACTATTGACCAAAGACATGATTCGGAGCCGATGCACATAATGCTATAAGTTCGGGTGTCGAACTGTACTGTAAACGTGTTCGTGCTTTTGCTGCCGTAATGCGGGGCGTGATGAAGCCCCTGGCATAGTAGGACGTACCAGAGTGTACGTGTGCGCTGAGTAGTAAATACAAAAGGTAAGGAGACAAGGAAAATTAAATAATAAGCTGACGCTACCATTTATTTTTACCATTGTGGTATGATTAATACGTCGAGGCGTACTTGTACAAGTAATGCGATAAGCAAGCGAGTCTATTTTAGCATGCCATGACCAAGAGCGAGCTGCGTGCGGGTATGTAAAACGGGTATAGCGATCGTTAGCAGAGACTACCTGGGGATTCCCTCGTTCGCCAAAGCTCCTTGACTCCTTGGTGTGCCCGAGTTGTCATCGGAAACCTTGAAAAGAGAAAAACCCGAAGTAAAAAGGAAAAGTGAAAATACACGGATCCAGGGTCGGTTGAGCCGAACTGTGGATCACAAAGTAGCCGTGCCTTCGTCAGTGCCCATGGAATATTGAGTGCGTAATTATGTACGCGTGGTGCGAATGCCACTCCTTGATGGGGGCTGGGACGGAGGACGGGGCTGGGCTGGGACGGAGGACGAAGTTGTCCGGAGGTCCGAAGACAACCTCTAATGTAATTGAGCCCGTACAGCGAGCCTCTACACCTGGAATGACTCCTTTAAAGGTAGTCCTTGTGGGCTTGATCCATGATGGGTTAATGCCCATTTTGCACACTATATCCTGATAGACCAGATTGAGGTTGCTGCCACCATCCATGAGGACTCGGGACAGGTGGAATCTATCAATGATTGGGTCGAGGACTAGTGCGGCTGATCCGCCATGCCGGATACTGGTCAGATGATCCCTACGATCAAAACTGATCGGGGCACGACGACCATGGATTGAATTTTGGGGCAACTCGCTCTATCGCATAGACGTCCCTGAGTGCGCGCTTGCGCTCCCTCTTGGGGATGTGTGTAGCATATATCATGTTCACCGTTTTGGTCTGGGGGGGGGGGGGGACTTTTTCTATCCCCCTATGTTTGGCTGCCGGGGCTCCTCGTTATCGTCCTCACTCTGTGATCCCTTTTCCTTATTCTCAGCATTTGTTTCATCGGCTTGTTTAAAAACCCGGCAATCTCTGTTGGTATGGTTAGCTGGTTTGTTTGGGGTTCCATGGATTTGGCACGGACGGTCGAGTATGCGGTCCAAGCTGGATGATCCCTGATTGTTTCTTTTATACGGCTTCTTCCGCTGACCGGTTTCGGAGCTGCCGAATCCGGCATTGACAGCAGTGTCATCGGTGTTGTCGCCGTTGTTTAGGCGTTTGTGTCTACTGCTTCGGAGCTTGCCGTTGTTGTTTTTGGCCTTGGTGGGGCTTGCGTCGCTGGCTGTATTTATATACGAGCTAGCTTGCTATCCTCGCCCACACAAAAGCGGGTCATTAGAGCCGTGAGTGCTGTCATAGACTTCGGTTTTTCCTGGCCGAGGTGACGGGCGAGCCATTTGTCACGGATGCTATGTTTAAAGGCCGCTAGGGCTTCGGCATCCGGATAGTCGACTATCTGGTTCTTTTTGGTTAGAAACATAGTCCAGAATTTACTGGCTGACTCTCCCGGCTGTTGCACAATGTGGCTTAAGTCATCGGCGTCTGGTGGCCGGACATATGTACCTTGGAAATTGTCAAGGAAGGCTTCCTCCATGTCCTCCCAGCTGCCGATAGAATTTTTAGGCAGGCTGTTCAACCAGTGCCGAGATGGCCCTTTAACCTTTAGTGGGAGGTATCTGATAGCGTGGAGGTCATCTCCGCGAGCCATGTGGATATGGAGGATGAAATCCTCGATCCATACCGCGGGGTCTATTGTCCCATCATATGATTCGATGTTTACGGGTTTAAACCCTTCTGGGAATTTGTGATCCATTACTTCGTCGATGAAGTAGCGAGGGTGTGTGGCGCCTCTATATCGGGCTACATCGTGATATAGCTCCAATGGAGTTCGTCTGTGGAGTTCGGCCCGGGCGTGACTAGGTTTTTCATGTCCGAATAGATAGCCGTCATTGTGTGTCAAGGCTCGTCCTCGCGAACCGTAGATCGATCTTGTATGTCCTGCTCTGCTGTCCAATTCATGCCGAAGGTCGTATGTATGGTCCCGAGTTGTTCCATCTTTACTTTTACAGGGTGGCAGGGCAGGCTGCCGCTCGACCTGAGTTGCCGCTTTATCCCGACCGCGGGGTGGTCGGCCCGCTGCACTGTTCCGACCACGTGGTGGTCGTTTCGCATTACGCGAGGGAGATGTGGGCTCCGGCGCCTCCTCATCAAACTTAGGTAGTAGTCTGCATTTCGGGTAGCTCTTCGCGGGGCGCTTGAGGCCATATTCGTCGGCTGCCAGAACATCAGTCCATCTGTCGATGAGCAGATCTTGTTCAGCTTGAAGCTTCTGTTGTTTCTTTTTCAGGCTCCTTGCAGTGGCTATGAGTTGAAGCTTGAAGCGCTCCTGCTCCAGAGGCTCCTCAGGCACGATGAAGTCTTTGTTGCCGAGGCTCGTCTCCTCCTTGGAGGGCGGACGGTAACTATCATCCTCCGAGTCTTCTTCTATGGCATGTTCATCAGGGCTGACATACCCTGGTTCCCGATTGTCTCGTTCCGCAGTTTGTTCATTGGGTTCTTCTATGTCTTCGGCACCATCCGGAGTGTTGTCGTTTCCTGTGCTGGTGTTGCTATCCCTGTTGCGGCGGGTTTTGGTGTGGCGCCGCTGACGCCGGCGCTTTGGTTGTGTCTTAGAGGGGTCATCCTCCTTTGCTGGGTTTTCCTTGTCATCACCACTATTATTTTTTGGTGTATCTGCCATGTATACGTCATATGAGGAGGTGGCCGTCCATCATCCAATGAACGGCGTGGCTTGGGCCTCCTCTTCTCCGGCATCGTCGTCCATACCGTCGATGTCTTTGGAGTCATAGTCAAGTGTGTTGGTTAAGTCATCGACGTGGGTGGTGGGTGGGAAACGAAATTCCCCATCATCGGCCTCCAGTTCGAGCCGGAGATAATTCGGCCATGAGCCCTCCGCCAAGGACAGGTTCTTTAATGAATTCAGTACATCGCCCAAGGGCGAGTGTTGAAAGATGTCTGTGGCGCTGAACTCGAAAATCGATAACCGATCAAGCTCGGTGTTCACAGATGCGCGTGGTTCGGAAGTTGCAGCCGAAAACGAGTCCGGAGTCCCGTTGACACAGACATTGCATGAGGCTGAGTCTGTGTGCGGCTCCAATGCCATGGAATCTATGGCCTCGGATGGCGCGATCGGCTTCGGATCTAAGGCCAAAGCAGTTATAGGAGCCATCTCCTGGGTGTGGTCCGATGACAGATTTAAGTCATGTTCATCGGTGTGAGCGGTCGCCGCGGTATCGAATCCGGTGAGGATCAAGTCTCCACGGATGTCCGCGACGTAATTCAAGTTTACAAATCTAACCTCATGGCCAGGGGCGTAGCTTTCGATCTGCTCTAAATGGCCAAGCGAGTTGGCCCGCAGTACGAAGCCGCCGAACACGAAGATCTGTCCGGGGAGGAAGGTTTCCTCTTGGGCGGCGTCGCTATCGACGATTGAAGGAGCCATCAGACCTGTTGAGGACGGCACAGTGGAACTCAATGAAAGCACCAATGTCGGTGTCAAAACCGGTGGATCTCGGGTAGGGGGTCCCGAACTGTGCGTCTAAGGTCGATGGTAACAGGAGACGGGGGACACGATGTTTACCTAGGTTTGGGCCCTCTCTATGGAGGTAATACCCTACTTCCTGCTTGATTGATCTTGATGAATATGAGTATTACAAGAGTTGATCTACCACGAGATCGTAATGGCTAAACCCTAAAAGTCTATCATGTATGACTATGGTTATGTGTGTCTCCCTATTCGGACTAAGTCCTCCGGTTTATATAGACACCGGGGAGATCTAGGGTTACATAGAGTCAGTTACACTGAAGGGAATCTTCATAATCGATCGCCAGGCTTGCCTTCCACGCCAAGGAGAGTCCTATCCGAACACGGGTATAATCTTCGGCCTTCATGTCTTCACAGCCCATCAGTCCGGCCCATGGATAACAGGTCGGACGCCCGAGGACCCCTTAGTCCAGGACTCCCTCACCCACGCTCGCGCACGCTCCCACGACTCCATGCACGACGTGATCGCCGCTTATCCTGTATAGTCTGTTGTAAGAGTTCTAGCGTACGAAGTGTGCCCCCGATGTATTTAAGCCTATGAGCTCTTCAGATGGAATATACAAGTGATTCTCTCAATCCAACTTGGTATCAGACGTTCTCGTTCCTACCCCTCGCTTCCGCCATGAGCATCCGACGTCCTCTTCGTCGCACTCGCTCCTTCAGGGATGCTGACACCGATTTCATCCTTCCCTGTGTCACCCCCGGACCTGCGCCGCACTGCCGCCACGCCGCCAAGACTGCGTCTTCGAACGCTGCGTTCTCCGTCGCCGCCGGCGCCCTCCCGTGGCGCCCCTCCGCATCGTCGGCGCTTCATCACGCCGACGCTTGCCAAGGCCCACCCTTCCAGGTTCTTGCGGTCCCTCCTCCCTCAATGCACCACATCAACATCTCTTCGTTCATCCCCTTCAAGCGTAGCATCGATGGGGACAACTACTTGAAGTGGCGCCAGCTCTTCTGGTTCGTCATGTGCAAGTACCACGTCGAAGAGCACGTCCTCGAGGAGGCCGAACCGCTGCACGAGGATGCCGTGTGGCGGAACGACAACATCACGCTGGTGTTGTGGATCTACGCCACGATCTCCGATGAGTTGTACGACGTGATCCAGTCGCCCGAGTCCACGGCGTACCACCTCTCACAGCAGTTGGAGATCTTCTTCCGCGACAACGCCGCCGACCGCTCGGTGCACATCGACGCCGAGTTCGGCGCCACCGTCCAAGGTGACATGACCGTCGCCTAGTACTGCCGCCGCCTACAGCAGCTTGCATCCGCACTGGCCGGTGTCGGCGAGCCGGTCATCGACCGCTCACTTCCGCTGCAGCTGATGCGTGGGTTGAGCCGGCGGTTCCACATGATGGCCACCCTGCTGCCCATGCAGCAGGCCTTCCCTACCTTTGTACAGGTGCGGTAGCGGCTGCATCTGGTGGAGATAACATCACCGAGCGCGAACGTGCCACGGCGCTCGCCGTCAACCACGACGGGCCCTTCTCTAGCGATCGTCCTCTGTCGTTCTCACCGTCCGACAAGGGGAAGGCGCATGCCTCGGAGTCCTTCATCGACGGCCGTGGACGTGGGCGGACGTGGCCGTGGTCAGCCTCCCGGATCTCGTCCAGTCCAACCGGCGTGGCCCAACCCGCAGCCGTGGATGTGGTACTTCGCCCCCTGGGGGTCGCCGACGCCGTCTCCACAGCAGTGGCGCTCCCCTTGGGTGCCGCCCAATGCCGCGAGTGTCCTCGGTCTACGCCCGCCACGCCCAAAGAGGGCGTACTGTGGTCGGGTCGTCTTCTTCCGCCCAAGATGGGACCAAAGAGGCATGATGGCCCATGCCTTCGCCAACCTTCAGATGCAGCAGCCGCCCAGCAGCTCAGAGTGTCTCATGGACACGGGGGCCACCAGCCACATCGCCGGCTCCTCGGGTAACCTCACCAAACGAGTTAATTGCACAGAAGTACCACAATTCGTGCATCACATGCAGATTGGTA